>APFE031533613.1:0-14539 GCA_000404065.3 Pinus taeda | reverse complement strand
GTTTTCTAGGAATTGCAGGCAAACCAGCAACACCATTTTTCTTCAATAAACGGAGACTGTCATAGTTTAAATGTCCAAATATAGCATGCCATAATAAACTTGATGGAAGTGTACTTTCTTCATGATGAGAAATATATGAGAAATGTTGTGCATGAGCAGATGCTCCTTGCAGTTTGAGAAGTCTTTCTTCTTCTATTCCCGTCATGACAAGTGAGTGATCAGATGATTTTCTCACCTCAAGCTTTCCATCAAACATATGAATGGAGTGACCTTGCTGGCGGATGTGGACCAAGGAAAGCAAGTTTCTCTTGAGCTGTGGGAGATATAAAACATGATCAAGAAGAAAGTCTGGAAGACCAGGCAGTTTAAGCCTGATTGTGCCAAGCCCTGATGGCTTGATTTTTGACTGATCTGCAAAGTATACTGCTCCATCAACATTGTCAGTGAAATCTTCAAAAAAATATTTTCTATGGGTCATGTGATAGGTTGCTCCTAAATCAAGCAACCACTCATTTTTCCAAGAAGCGAGGCATTAAACAAATCTTCATTTACTCCAATGTTACATTGTGCCTCAACATAGTGAGCGGATTCAGGTGCTTTACCTTTGTCTGAATCATCAGTTTTACCTTTCTGTTGGTTTCTTTTCTGCTCAATTTTGTCCCATGGTAGCTTGCATGTAGATGCATCATGTGATCCATTTCTTTTGCAGCGAATACAGTGTAAATCTGCCTTTTCTCCTTGAAAATGTCTGCCCCCCCTGCCTCTGAAATATCTTCCTCTTCCTCTTCGTCCACCTCTTCCTCTTGTAGAATCTTGAGCAGGATGCTTTTCTTTATGAGCAAGGCACACAGTCTCTTCAGAAGATTCAGGAGCTGTTTTCTTTCCAAAAGCTTTCTCTCTTTCAGCAAACTTTTTCACAAGAGAGTCAAACGTTATATCTTTGAGATTTCCATTTGCTTGCAAAGACTCAAGATAATTGGAGTAAGTAGGATAAATTGCCTTGAGAAAAGCAATAAGAGGGATATCCAGCTCAACCTTAGTGGATTTGAATATGATGAAATATGGCGACTCACCTCTTTATTTACAGATGCTGTGATTAATGCATAAGCTTTCCTGTTCTTGTTTTCCCAAATGGCAAGCTCTTTGTCTCAGGTAGGCTGTACTGGGTCATTGTCTCCTTCTCCGACACACACTCCTTTCCAAAACTCATTGAAGATGAGGGTGTGTTGTATCATCCGAGACCAATCGGGATAGTTCTCCTTGCCAGTGAGAACTATTCCTACCATAGAGATGATTGAATGCATTCTGTAAAAAAAAACTTCTGCTGATATACAGTGAAATTGTACTCAAAAGGGCAAAAAGATTTCAAATACTTTATGCACTGTGTTTTCTTCAAAAGTCTCCAAAATTTATAAAATATCCTCATATAATATTTCCATATCACCTCCCCTTTTATTTTCTTTTAAACAAGAGCTCCACGTACAAATGAAAACCACTAAAGATCTCCTCTCCAATAGTATCAATGTGATGCAATATAAAGAGGGCACAACATCAAAGCAAAGGAAACTAGGGTTTTTTGGATATAGGGGAGTGTTTAAAAGCATGGGATAAGCAGAACTAATATAAGGAAATTTTGGCAAAATATGGATGTCAAGTACTACAATGCAGATGAGGGAAACCAAAGGTGTGTATTTATACCACTAGAAATCAGTAGGGTTGGTTATGTTATGGGATCTAATATGTGAGTTTTCAATCTAACCCATTAACCTTGCTTGAAAAATAGATGAATTATATATTTTTTCAAATTTTTAAAACTTGTACACATGAAGCTTTAAGGAGAAATGCATAACACTTTTACAATGGGTATATCACGTATGGAATTTAGAAAATGTTTTTAAGATATTATTAGGTCTACATGGGAAAATTAATTCTACTCGGGCCAACATATGCATCTATTAAAAAAGTGTGGCAAAAGATGTTATAACACAAACATGGATCATGTTTCACTCCTTCAACTCTCAACTAGAGTTACAAATTTAACCCTTTTAGAGTCTTCTTCATAGTACACATGTGGCTAGCCCATTTTTCATGAGTAATAGGGCTTGACATGGCATCCTGTCAAATCATGATGGTCAATCATGATAAGTCAAATTGTGAGAGGCATAAGTTTTGCATACGGATTCCAATTGACATGATTCTTGCACCATTAGAATGGTCTCCAAGTTTAGAATAGTGTTCTAGAAGCTCATGCTTAAGCGAGAGATTTTTTTACCCAAAAAATGTCATTAAATATCTCAAAATGACTTCAGAAGGTTTTAGACCTTAATTCTCCAAACTCATACCTACTATTTAAAATGACCCTATGCTCCACTTTTTCCACTCTAAAGCATCAAGATAGATGATCAATAATATAATGATCCAATCCAATCATTCATTACTATTGAAAAAATGATGTCACTTTTTCGAATATATTTGTGGAGTAAATGTTAAGCTAACCTACCACTCAACCCACCACAATATTATTAAAGCAAATAAAAGACATGATGAACATTCTATTTTGGGTTAGGGGTCCCAGAATAGAGGGTTTTAAAATGAAACTCATCATATGGGTGAGGGTTTCCCACACTCGATTAGAGGGAGAGGAAAGGCTAATTTATTTCATATTCGTAAGATAAATTGCTAGTTAGTTAGTTAGATAGTTAGATTAATAGGTGACCTATCTCAACATTAGAACTCATAAAGAATGACACCACCCAACCTTGCACCTGAAGAGCATGGATGTTTATTAAGAAACAAATAAATATATTGATACGAATGAAACGACCAAACTAAGCTTTAAGAAAGATGTTAGGTGTTGAGGGCACTAGGCATAAAGAAATATGTATATATTAATATATGAGCATTAAAGAATGATCATAACAATAATTTAGGGTTCTTCACTAACCATTTACATGATATTTGATAAAAAAATACTATATATGCATGTTGGAAACAAAAGCACTGAAAATATTTGTTATCTTTGTGATGAAGCGTACTCTCAAAATTTTAAGTGCAAATTTGTGTGAAACAATTTTATAGCATATAAACAATAGACTCGATCAAAAGGACAAATGCAAGTTCAAGATTCTTTTATCTATCTAGCCAGCACAATTTCCCACTATTCCTTTAAGTCTCACAATAATCTCAACCAACATTAACAAAAAATATAATAACTCCCTTTTCAATAATTTAAAATATCAAATACGTGTGAAAAAGGAAATATACAATATTACACTTTCTAAAATACACCCACTCCTAATTCCTTCTAGGTTTCTTTCAACAATTTTAGGGACATGATAGTAGTGTTAGACTAATATAAGATGTTACCTCCCAACAAAAGCCAAATTGTATTTTTTTGAGTTTCATTAATTTTGAACATTTTATTTTAGTTGAAAAATAAGTTTAACTATTAAGAACCAATAATGCACATTACAAAGACATCATCTATTATGTTATATTATTTTGCTGTAGCATAAATTTTATGTAATATGTAGTGATAAAGATTTATTTTTGTAAGTTAGGATCTAGTTTTTATTATATTATTAAAAAATAAAATACATATTATAAGTTTTTAGTTGGTTGAGCACTTGAGAGATCCGACCAATTGCAAAAAAAAAGGTAGAAATCCAAGTGGTTTGATCTAAGTTATAATATACATCTTAATAGTAATTTTATAAACATCTAAATAATTCCTATGTTGCCTATCTTTGTAGAGCTTGATACGCTCTAATATATATATATTCATGCCATATTAATATGAAACCAGAATGTTGTGACCATGATTTGCCTATGTATATGCAATAGTTACAGTGGAGGGTCTTATATCTTGAGGAGAGGGAGTAGAGAGTCTATTTTTAATATCCTTCAACTGAAGCATAACCTTTTCCAATTGCATGACTTCTTCACGTGCTTCATACATGTCCTAAAGAATTTTTCCATCCAAAATTTTAGTATGCCAAGATGGTTCAACTATCTTCCACTACTTTATGTTGTAAGCCCTGTAATGACCTATGCCTGACATCCAAATATCGATCTCAGCATCTATATTAAGCCCTATTTAAGCCCCACGTCAACCCTAAAACACCTTATTAATTCCTAGATATTGAATTATTATATTTCTATTGTTATTTGGCTAGAACCTTTCATTGTAACATTCATTTTTTTAAATTGTACCCTCTGTCTCCTACACACACACAAATGAGACCTAGTCTTAGGATCATCAAATCTTATCTTATACATTGTATTCGTTGTAAAAGGAGGCTCCCCACTTGAAGTGGATTGTAATTATTGGTTCCTTGTCATTGTCATTAGAGAATTTTAGAGGTAAAAATTGGGCCTCAAAACAAAAATGTATAACCAAAATCGACTTTATAAGAACCAATAGGGTTCAAGATGATGATATCAGCCATGGGGGATGATTCACCATTTTTGGAGAAAAAAAGTAAAAGATTAAAAATAAATAAATATAAAAATAAAAAACTACTTTTTCAACTCGTATTCTCAACTTATCTCCCTACAGTTTTAGTCAAATTTTGAGCATGAGCACTCGTTGGATGCGAAATTTAATTCCACATCCAAGGAGTACCCATGTTGCATACTTTCGATGGACCCCACTACACGTTTTGTGTAGTAGGGTCCATCAACATGGGTATTCCTTGGATGAAGAATTAAATTTCACATCCAAAAAGTGTTCACGCTCGAAATTTGACTAAAATTGTAGGGATATAAGTTGAAAATACGAGTTGAAAAAGTAGTTTTTTTTTCCCTCTAAAATTTGATGATGTAATCTAATCTTATTTTATTATTTCCACTATTATTTTATAATATTCCTTAGGAGGCCTATTTTAGACCTCAAAATTTCTCTAATGTAAGGCACATAGTTCATAAAAATCGACCTCCCAATCATGCAATAAATGTTGTCAAGTCTTATTTCCCCTTCAACAATGGAAATTTGTTCTCTAAAGTGAAGTGGAGTTTGCTTCCAATACTCATTGGTAGCCTCATGAGCATTGTCTACACCCTCAAGCCTCTTCTCCCTCTCTAACCTCTACGACTTCCTCAACATCTCAACATGTTGAGTTGAAGCCCTAAAAAGATAGCCTTTCCCTTAGACTATGTTAGATATAGACTTGAAAGAGTAGGGTTGACTAAACTAGAGACATCAAACTAGGTAAAAGAAGATTGGAGGATCGAATTAATAGGTTGGTGTGGAGGAAATAGCTTACAAAGATACTAGACAATCGTAGGGTGGGGAGGCTAGGTAGAGTCACCCCAAGAGACGAGACCAAAGTCGAGAGGGGTAAGATGACCAGAATTGGAGAAATGGGGAAGACAAAGGAATGGACAAGGCTGACACGCAAAAAGGTGAACCAAAGATGATCCACCTAAGGGATGGAACAATAAGGACATGAAAAAACTAACAAGCCTATTATCCTTGCAAGTAACTGCTAAGTAGAAGCTTAAACCAAGATGAAATGACTCATAACCATGAAATTCAACATACTAATAAGTGATAATTCATCCTCTGTTTAACATGGAGACAAAGCTTTAGATCTACCTATTGGCCCTATACATTCTGCAATGGTGTTCCATCATAAGAAAATTGTGCACAATGACTATCTGATACAACGTAATAGTGGTGAGGTCTGCAACCATCGTGAAGGTGCTAGATCTTCAAGGTCAATTCTACTTCCATTGTAAAGCATTATGACTCCATTCCCACATCTCGCTGGTAGGCCTCTCTAAAGCATGTGTGTGATGGATTGGTTTTCCCATGGCCATATTGTTTTCCAAATGTTCATGAGATGTTCTGCTCATAATGGTCACCCCACTTCGGGAGAGTGATATAAGATGTTATCTTTTAACAAAAACTAAATTCTTTTCTAAAAAGTTTATTGATTTTGAGTGGTGTAGTCTAATTAGGTGACTTTTTGCCTTTTTCATCAGAATCCAGCAACATGATTCTTTGTAAAATCATAATGTTCCGTCATTTTAATAACATTTTTGTATGTTGAAATGGATTTAATGACCTCGAAAAGCCGTAATCTAAATCTTCTAAAGTTGGCCCTTTTTCCAACATATCTTTTGGTCAATTTTGTTCAAAATCTAGCAAGGATTTGTTGGGATCACAAGTTTGAGTTATAAAATTTGCATAATCCGAACGTTCCAAGGGTTTTTCAAGGCATTTAATCCATTTATGTATTTAAAAATACATTTTAAATAATAAAAAAATCATGATTTCACCTATAATTTTATTACCAAATTCCATAAAAAAAGACCCAAAATATAGAAGAGTTAGATTTTACCCCTAGAAAATACTTAGAACACTCAAATGGTACAAATTAGACAACTTAAAACTAAGAATTTCCCTATTAAACTTTGTTATTTTCAACTTCTTTACTTTTTACTTTTTACATGAATAATATATTTAATTAACCATTAATGTGCTGATCACATAAACCTGGCATATTCTACCACTATATTATTTTTGTGTAGCATAGAATTTTTTGTGATATTTACCTTCACTCAACCCATCTCCCTCCTGAAACCCTAACCCTAATTCCTTATTTTTAGGTGTTTGTGCCGCTGTGGCTCTTTCAGTCTCCAATCTCATAAACCATTCTACTTTGTTGTGAAAAGTGCCTCTTCATTTGCCCAAACCATTCTACTTTGCCGTAAAAACCGTCATTTCATTGCCCTGTTCGACCTGCATGAAATGTGAACGCTATGCTATGGTAATTTCAACCAGAGGCATCATAATCAAGGTAGTTGTTTTCTCAAATTTAGAGTCTCCGCCTTTGATTTTGCCATGATCGTTTGCTTTATTGGGATGCGTGCTTGACTTTCTTGATTGCATACTCAAGCTTGTTTTGCTTTGTTATTTTCATAAATATTTTGAAAAGCCAACTTATACTATCTATTCCATGTAACATTTGATCATTCCTTCTCAAGTTCTAGATTACTCTGGTTTTTTTTTCAGCTCAGCTCATAAAACTAACTAATGTGCATCCCCTAATTTGCCACCCTGATGCTAAACTAATAATATGTAGGATATTTATTTCACCATTTTTGTTATGCATCCGCTGGTTTTACGTGAAATTTCAAAGCACCTTTAATTGTACAGTCTGGGTATAGCCCTTTCCTCTGTTTTTAGGTCAGAAGTAAGGTTAATAATGACCAGTGTTTAGAATAGAGGCGAGGACAAAAATTAATGATGTGGTCTCTCTTTAAAGTGTGATGTGGTCTCTCTTTAAAGTGTGGATTAGAAGGTTAACAATATGTACAAATTAATGTCTGAGATTTATTTTTTAACAGATTTCACCACTAAACCAGTTAAAGCTATAAGTGGTATTTAGAGTTTGAGAAAATTTTCATACTTGATAACAGTTGAGAAACAAATTTTCTGGTTTTAGATTTTGTGCTTTATAACAGATTTGCTGGTTTTAGATTTTGTAGTTTCAATAGATATTAATGAAAGCAATGATCCAACATCTTGATTATATCATTATTCTAAACACTGTCTGAATGCCTCATGGATAATTATATAATTTTATCAAAATCTGAATGGGTTGCCAGAAAAATTCTTGTCTATATTTCGACAGGTGTGATTTTGTTCTAAACAAATATAAGAATTTATGTAAGTTTGGTTGAATACTGAAGTGTCTATATGGCATTCTTTTGAAAACAATTAAACTGGTCTGAATTGTGTCGTGTAATTATATAATTTTATCAAAATTTGAATGGGTTGCTAGCAGAATTTTGGTCTATATTACAACAGGTCTGATTTAATTGGAAACGAATATAAGAATTTATCTGAGTTTGGTTGAATACCCGTGACATTCTTTTAAAAACAATTTAGCTTTTCTCTGATGATGGAATGAAAGAGACTTGGACTATCTCTAATTATTTGTAAGAGGGTATATTCTCTAACAGGTGACGGTGGCAAAGATGGGAAAAATGTTAATTTAAAAAAGTGGCATGGAATGGGTAGAATTGAAAAGGTGTCTTATGTAAGATTGGTTGAATGTTTATATGGCTATTTGCTTGTGAATTTTTATTTTTCTTTTATACAAAGACCAGGAATAGTTTGTATTAAAAGAGGGCAAATAGTTTGTATTAGAAGAGATATGAGCTTAAAACCCAGAAATTTGTTTGGACAAATTGATCTCAAAGCTATTATTGCTGACTTCTTCGAGTCTTTGCATTCCAGGTACATCATTTTTAAACTTTCAGCACTACTGTCCCCTATACATTTCTTATAAAGGCGCTAGAACCAATCAATCAAAAAGCAATTTCTTTCTTTCATCAAAAGGAGCCGTAGCTAATTGTGAGGCTAGGGTTCCTTGGGGCCTCATTTCTCTTCAGAACTTCCCTGAGAGATATCGTCCATTTGCGTTGGAATCTCATCCAGGTGGGGTTGCTGAACTTTCACTTCATACCTTCAAAGTTCAAACTGTATATGCTCAGTTGGTGAGATTGCTTTCCATCCAGGCTGAAAGACATTTCCGGGTGAGCAAAGCTGATAATGTTATCTTTGATGAAACACTTTGATTCTGTGGTCTCAAATGGATGCAGTAATTTGAAAGCAAACAGAGGTTAGTTTCTCATATGATCTCAACCCTGTGGCTATTTTTACCGTAATTGAGCATAGAAAACGGTGCATTCCCCTCTCCATCAGTGAGGAAGCACAGGATCAGGAGCAAGATCTTCAGGAAGGCCATGTTGGCACTAGGTCCAAGGTGTCTAGCTGAAGGATGAGTAGGGGAAGACTCAAAAGGGATAGTCAGAGAAAGCAGAACCGCCAGAGGGAGCAGCTTGAGAAGCCGAGGATCCGGAGCGTCTCTAATGAGGTAGTCTAGAGCATAATCAAAGGCTATTTACTTGTGCTTTTCAGTGCATGTTCATATGGCTATTTACTTGTGATTTTGACTGCATATTTATATGGCGTTCTCTTAAAACAATTAAATTGTTTTACTATCATGGAATGAAAGACTCTTACTATTTTGAATTTATTTTTAAGCGAGCTCTTTTTATTTATTTTTCACAGAAAATGATGCCTATATCTGAAAAATTGTTCCAAAAAGAATGACGTGGAATTGGTAGAACTGAAAAGAAAGGAGTCTCCTAAACTCAAACACTGGTGTGTATTCTTTACATCTTAACTTTTTCTTTTTTGGGGGGTTAATTTCAGTTCAAAGTTATACTCGGCTTAAATTCCCACTTTGAGAAATGTGTAGCAATTTTAAAATATTTGTGTAATAAAACTTCTGGTATGGAGTAAGAAATGTGGTTATTGCTGATGGTACCAGGTGAAGTAATCATAAGTAAATTTCTAGATCAATGTGCAGAACAATGTTGTTCTTTTATTATGCTTAACATGTATTTTAGCATGTTGGTAAGCAATAAGGTGCACTGTTACAAACCATGCCAATCTATTCAGGCCACATATTACCCAATGGTAATGCTGTGTTAAAAGAAGTTTTTGAGCAATCATTAGTTCAATCTTGTGACGGTACATATTCACCATTTTGAAAATGTACACCCCTGCAGTTAAATTTTGTCTAATAATGTGTTGTTTTGAGTGTAGTTTAGTTTGGTGTGATTCAGTGTTTTTGTCATATAATGTATTGTTTGGGGTGCTTTTTATTATGTTTTAATTTCTAACAAGTATTTTAAATAGTGTGTGCCTATATGTATCTTAAAACCATGGTATGAATTTAAAGATTGTTTTGTCAACAGAATGGCATGCTGTTAATTTTAGGTATGTTCTATGCTTAGAGTAATTTATTTCAGTTTTCGCAGTTAGCTCAATACCTTTTTCAGATTAGCAATCACATCAGCATTCAAGTAAATTGCAGATAGAACATAAACATAGATCGCATAAGACAAGTCAAGACAAGAGGACACAAGATGTGGCGCTAGCCAGGGACAAACCCCAATGCGGGGAAACCTTTGATCAATTCTTCTTATATGTTCTTCAATAGTTCAGCAGAGAGAGAGAGATAGTACATATACAACAGAAGTCAACACTTTGACTTATCTAAATAAAAGCATAGATCATCTCTAAGTATATGATACATGAGGTAGCTGAACTCAATTGAAGACATGTTTCTTCAACTGATTCTCCTAGGTGACTCCATCACCATGCATTGTGCTAGACCTTGTCATCATGCTGCAACACCCATCATGACTATGCTGGACCTCATTACCATGTTGCACACATCATGCTGCTACACCTTATGCTGCATCTTTCAATACTGCAACATCTTGCTGTACCTCATCATCTTGCTGCACTTACTAGTGTTGCCTCATCATATACCTTACTATGCCCATCATGCTACATCTCATTGTAACATTTAATATCATCGTACTATACTAGCAAGTGTTGCACACAACATGTTACACTTCACATTGTCATGATGCCCATCATTGCATTGTAGCATTTCACATCATGTTGCTCCTTATCACAATGTTGTCACTACTCATATTGCTGCACCATGATTGCTTGTTGTCCCATGCAAGCACCATGTCCTTGCTGTCTCATCTACCTTTGTTGTACCATGTGACCTTGCTGTCCCATGTATCTTGCTTCCAACACACCATACAAATGCTGCTATTTGTTACTTTATTACTGCTGTAATTTTTGGGACTAGTTAGAGCACACAACAGTCCCTAACTGCCCTCAAATCTGGCCCAGAATTTCCCTTATGAAATGCGGCCTATGCTAGTGTAAAACCTCTGCCTCCACGCTGAAAATGTGTTAAGTTATGGTATGTTCTATGCTCAGAGCAGTTTACTTCTTTTTATTATTATTATCCACAGATTAGCAATCACATGTACATTAAGTAAAGTGCAGATAGAACATTAAACGATCGACAGAAAACAAGCCAAGACAAAAGACACAAGATGTGGCAGCTATCCAGGGCCAAACCCCAATATGGGAAAACCCTTTGATCAAATCTTATTTTATCTTCAATAATTTAGCAGAGAGAAATAATACAAAACTCTGATTTGCATTAGTAGCAGCAAACCCTAGATCAGCCCTAAACTAGGGCAGACAATATCTTGCAAACTGATCGTCAAATTGCCTTGATTCCTTCACCAAATGTACAGCCTTCTGAGGAGAGTCAGTTCCACCTACAGTGCATTTCTAAGAGAAAGTCTGATGGTCAACGCTGGTCAAACTTCCGATCTGCAGTTGCAGCGCTAAATTCTGCATCCTTCCTTCCACACGTGTGAGAGAAGAGTCCCTTTCTGCGCAGTAGGAGAAGAGCTTCTTTTCTACGCAGGAGAGAGAGAGAGATGTAATGAGAGTGAGTGCCCAAATGAGGAAAAGACCTCCTGCATTTATATACAAATGTTGATGATGAATAGATGTGTCTGTTGGGCTTCTGAGCCTACATGAGTTGTTGGTCGACTTGATAATTATTCCATAATCAAAACAAATTCATATCTCCATAAATACTTATCGGAATCGGATGATCTTTAGATCAATCCTACACCTCTCGATGAGAGGAATCTAGGAAAAATATTATCATCCATGAATAAGGTGACCCACATGGATTTTGGCCCTAGTTTCCAATTTTTACACTCCTTCTCAACTAGGGGGAACTTCATCAGTAATTCATTTGTTTGTTGCTACTATTCATCCATCAAATGCATTGCCTTGTACGGCTTGACCCCTGCTCTACTCTGCTCTGTTCTTCCTTGTGTTGATCTGCGCTGCTCTGTTCTGCTCTACTCGAATTATGAAGAAGAAGAAGTGATTGAGGATGTATCATACCATCCTACACTGACTCAAAGTTAGTCTTAGAGTGTGTACCATTGGTCCCAGACCAGTCCTCAACCGACCTGAAATCAGTCTCATAGTGGGTACAACTCCTACCACTGGTCCCAGACTAGTATCATTGATCCCAAATCAATGAAGGTCATCCTAGCATAGGGAGTATGGTAGATATAACGATGTGTCCATCGGTACTACTATGGTCCCCATCCTCATTTCCCTGCTCATTAATCAGATGAGAGGTACTTCCCATTAGTCCCAGACTGCATGAATAGGATGCCTCGATAGGAGAACTAATCATCCTATCCACAGGAGAGCGAATCATCTTGTCCAGTGGATGCCACAGAGAACTAATCATCCTAGTCCACAGGAGAGCGAATCATCCTGTTCCACAATCACCATGGAGAACACATCATCCAGGCCTCAGAAGAGAACTAATCATCCTGCTACACAATCATCATGGAGAACACATCATCCAGACCTCACGGGAGAATTAATCATCCTGCTACATAATCGCCATGGGATGTCACAGGAAAAGTTTTTGATTCTTTAACCCTGTACATGTACACCACCAAGGGATGGTGAGTCACCCTGTGGTCATATGTCACTCCAAGAAGTACCCCCCCGGAGCTCCAAGAGCTCCATACATCATATAGGACCCTCATCAGAGGGTTTCTGAACGACACTAAGTCGTTCTCGGAAAGTCAAAAATTTGACCTTTCCTAAGGGCTTTGTCAGAATGTCGGTGACCTATTCATCTGTACTGATATGTTGGAGCCTTATAGCTCCCCGCTGCACCATATGTTGAATATAATGGAACCTAATATTGATATGCTTGGAGCGATCATGAAATACGGGATTATCTGATAAACGAATCCCACTCTAGTTATCACACAAGATCACAATGGTATCCAATGTAAATCCAAACAACTCACTGAAGAGCTTTCGTAACCAGACTGCCTCACAGGTGGCCATGCTAGCATCAATATACTCTGCCCTCGGCGGTGCTCAAAGCCACTGACTTCTGTTTCCTGCTCATCCAGGATATCAAAGCAGATCCCAAGGAGAAACAACACTCGGAAGTGCTCTTATGATCCACCACATTGCCTGCCCAATCAACATCAATGTATCCAAGTAGTCTCACATCTCCGACAGTGTATCTTAACCATAAGTAATTGTGCCACGAAGATATCTCAACAGATTCTTGGCACCAATCCAATGTATGTGGTGAGGTTCAACCATATGTTGACTCAACGTGTTGATTGCGAAGCATATATCTAGACGGGAGTTCATTAAGGTACATATAATGCTCTGACGAGTTGACGATACTCAGTGGCATTTTGTAAAACAGGTCCAGCAGCGCTACCGCTTAACTTCTTAAAGTCAAGCTCCATCGGGGTAGTTACAGGCTTGCAATCCTCCATACCGAATCTTTCCAATATCTTCACCACATATTTTCCTTGAGATAGGAAAATTTCCCTTGGCTTCTGCCAGACTTCAAGTCCTAGGAAATAGTGCATTAGTCCTAGGTCCTTCGTTTCAAATTTAGAAGCCAACTCCCTCTTACATTTGTGAATGAGAGGGTCTGCACCTGTTAGAAAGAGGTCATGCACATACAACACCAATATGAGAGGTTTGTCATCTTCAACCTTAAAGGTTAGGATCGGCTTCACTCCTAGTGAATTCTAGCTTCATCAAGTAGTTATCGATCCTCTCATACCATGCTCGGGGTGCTTGCTTCAACCCATAGAGAGCCTTCTTCAACCTGCATTCATGAGATTTTCGATCATAAATCTCAAATCCTTCGGGTTGCTCCACGTAGACTTCTTCTTTGATCGAACCATGCAAGAACGCAGTCTTGACATCCATCTGATGTAGGTTCCATCCTTGTGCAGCCGCAAGGGCTATGATCGAGCAAATGGTGGTATATCTGGCAACAGGTGCAAATATCTCGTCATAGTCTATACCTTCCTTGTGGGAGAAGACACGAGCGACAAAACGAGCCTTATACTTTTCCATACTTCCATTTGCTGCATGCTTTATCTTGTAAAGCCATTTAGAAGTGACAACTGTCTTGTCCTGGGGTCTGGGAACTACTTCCCACACATCATTCTTCATAATAGACTCATATTCTTTGGTCATAACATCCTTCCATACTTGATGCTTGACGACATCTGAGAATGATGAAGGCTCATTTTGTATGATTGTGCTCATGCTGGTCAGGGATCCCTGATACCTGTTAGGTTTCTTACTTTCACGAAAGGTTCCTCAAGGTGAGTGTGTCCTTCAGCATCATCGAGTAGCCCCCTAAGCCAAGAGGGTCTCTTCCTAGAAGAGGAAGGCTCAAGTGGATCAATAGGATCCATGGGTTCATCCACATCGGGCACTGTTACATCATCTTTTTCTTTTGGGTCCCTGGTGTTAGCTTCTTGAGAGCTCCTTAAAGTAGGAAGATTGTTCACCTTGCTGAGAGCCATATCTTTGTCAAAGGTGACATCATGACTAATCACGACTTCCCTTTGGCCGACTACATAGATTTTATAGCCCTTAGTATTTTCACCATAGCCCACGAAGATTCCTTTCTTTCCAGATGCACCCAATTTATTCCTTTTCTCTTTCAGCACATGAAAATATACAGGGCTTCCAAAAGTTCTGAAATGAGATACGCCAGGTTTCTTATCGGTGAACATTTCTTCAGGAGTCTTGGAACCCAATGCT
>APFE031533606.1:35658-70036 GCA_000404065.3 Pinus taeda | reverse complement strand
TTTAGCTAAGTGTGAATATGCTATTTTAGAGAAGCAAGCTATTACTAGTTGTAGCCATTTAGTTGTGTGAGGGAGAAGTTTGTTTGATTTGGAGAGAAGCCTAAAGGGAAGAGTCTTTAAACTATTGTTGTTTGAAGCCATCATGAAGTGCTAGGAGAAGTGTGTGGGAACCTGGTCTTGTCAAAGGAAAACTGTGATGTTAAGACGAATGGTTGTAATCTCTCTTTGAATATTAATATATGCAATTATTGATTGATTTCCTAGATATTTTATAATATTACATATTCGTGTCTTAATGCTTCTTGACTTATTAAGTAGGTTTAATTGTAATTTGTCTATTATTGTGTTTGTGTGCTGTTGTTGTTTACTTGTTTCAGGAGCTTGAAGAAGGAAGTGAGAGATTGCTGGAGCGAGCAAGCAAGGACATCATCAAATAGGATAAGTGACCATGAGGTAGGCCCTATTGATTGATTATAACCTACGGAAATATTCCATAGAATGTATCTGTTGTGGCTAGACCCATTATCAGGCTAGAGGAATTCACTTGTGTCCACACTTATAATTTTACTTCACCACACTCCAAATGAGAAAATCAAAGATTTTAATTCAAGTTTTAATAAATTATTGAATAAAATCACAACTAATTCTAGGCCAGGTGTTGATTTTCAAATTGAATGGTACATCAGTGCCTTACCTTCAAATATTTCAATTTCTGTACATATATCCAAAAAAATAATACTTTCTGATAATATGAAAGAAGCTCTGGCTATTGAAAAAAGAGTACTTTCCCTTGAAAAAAAAAATTCGTAGAAGGAAAGCAAGCAAAAAAAGTAACTTTTAAAGAAGAACCTAAGAAGAAAGCTTCCGAATATCATTTATATGTGGAAGGTCTATAGAAGTTCCTTAAACTATCTCTAAAATAATGGTATATCTTCAGAAGAAGGTTATCGAATCTTCAAGGAGATCTTATAGACCATTTAAGAAGAATCAACCTCCTCAACCACCTACTGAAATTTCAAATGCAGATTTTGATGATGAAGATGAGGAAGATGAAGAAACTGAATTTGCCAAAGAAATAGAAGAAGAAGAAATAGTGGAAGGTCATGCCTTGTGGGATTATATTCTTACTGATTCCAAAAAAGAAATGGAAGAAGTATCTCTTCCAGTTAGTACCCGAAGTAAAGGACATGGAGATACTACACCAACAAGAAAAACTTAGAAGAACTCTAATAACTCTACCAACAAGAAAGGTACATATAATAAAATTTCTAATCAATCCATTGATCCTACTTTGAGTACAATTAAATCACCTTCTCCTTCTTCTTCTTCATAAAATACTTTAATAGTTTCTGATAGAATTGAATATGACATAGTAGAGGACATCAAAAATACCAAACAAAATATATCCATGTATGAGGTTAGTAAATTGAAACAACAACAGAAGTTATTACTAAATGAGTTAAATTCTATACATGCATCCCCATTTCTCTAAACTGCTTTTTCTTATAATTTCTCAAAAGGGAAAAATAAACCACCTCATGTCCTCTCAGATAAATTGGATTGTTCTAATGCAATATTAATTGGAGATAGATATAAATCTCACACCCTTCCTTTCTTTTGACTTTTGAAAATTTTAACAAAAATGTTCATAATTGTCTAGTTGATTCATGTTCTTATTCTAATATCATTCCTTATTCGTGTCCCTTAAATTGAATGTAATACCTCAAAAATATATTTTGAAAATTTTTTAGTTACACAGAACAAAAGTCAACGTTTTAGATAAATGAATCATGTATTAATTAGATTATCTTATAATTCAAGAGTATTTCAAATAATTAATATCTTGGAGCTGATATCCATGAATTTTATGGTCTCATATTAAGTATGGATTGGCCCAAAATATACACGGTTACTTTGTAATAGATTGGTCAGACCTTTGGATCCCTTACAAGGGTAAACCAAATCAAATCAGAGTTGAAATGGAGAGACATATGAACTATTTTGTGACTACTTTAGATGAGGAGAACAAATCTGTAGCTTTTACAAACAATAATTCAAGACTTTTTCTTTTTCAGAATCTTTCTTTGTTAGTTTTCTTGCCCAATATTTTCACTTTCCAGTTGATTATGTTTCTTCACAAATAAAAAACATCTCCCAAATCGATTCATCAGGGTGTATCAATATTATAGAAAATCCTGTAAGTAAGCTTGATGATGTATTTTGGACACTTTTTTCTAATGGATCAAACTCTGGGGATAGTGCAAGAGCTAGTTATATTCTAACTAATCCAAATCGACAGAAAACCATGGATGCCTATAGGTTAGAGTTTGAATGCACTAATAACGTAGGTGAATATGAAGCGTTGGTTCAAGGTTTGCTGAAAGCTATTAGCCTTGATGTCAAATATATTAAAGTTTTTGGTGATTGCTAAATCATTATTAAATAGGAAAGGAATACAATCCACTATGTTTTTAATCACTTTAACCATTACCAATCCTTAATTGAAGATTTGACTACAAATTTCATGGCATTCAATATAACCCCAATTCCTAGAATTCAAAAAGCTAGTGCAGACCTCTTAGCTACCGTTTCTTCAAAAATCGTACATGTAGAACACTTTAGTCTAGATATATGTTCAATAGAACTGATCTTTCACCCTTCTATTCCGAAGAACATTACGATTGGCAAATTTTTAATGATGATAATGATATTGTAAATTTCTTGACTTTTGAGGGATCTTATACAGATTAGATCATTGATGAGGATGAACATGATAAGAAACTCAATAAATATTTCAAATAAAATTATTTACCAAAACTTGTATTGAAGTTAGAATATTTATATGATCTAAAGGATAGGTTCAAGAAAAACACCAACTATAAACTCTAGAGTAGTACTTAAGGTTTGAACTTCTTAATTTAAGGTCCAAGGAAAAACATCAAAATATTAATTTAGGACTTAGACTCTCCTGTGATGAAAAGCTTTCCTTCATACAATTATTCAGGAGAAATAAGGATATTTTTTCATGGAGTTATGATGATTTGAAGATATATGGCACCTCTACTATGAGATATACCATCCCCATGTTTCTCGATGTAAATCTAGTTCAACAGAAACTTAGAAAAATTCACCCAAATCTTGAAACACAAATAATGATCGAGATGACTAAATTTCTTAACACTAAAATCATTTTTTTAGTCAAACATTCCAAGTGGGTGTTAAACCTCACCCCTGTCAAAAATTAGAATCGAAACATTAGAAATTGTATTGATTTTAGAAATTTGAACATAGCATATGAAAAGGACAATTTTCCTCTCCCTCTGATGGATCAAATATTACAATCTCTTGCAAGCTATGAACTTATGTCATTTTAATATGGTTTCCAGGTTATAACCAGATCCTTATTAACCTTGTAGATAGATTGAAAACAACATTTAGAACCAACTAGGGAACCTAGGTTTATCAAAAAATTACTTTTGGTTAATTAATGTTGGAGCTATATTCTAAATAGCTATGGATATTTCCTTTAAAGGTTTCATTAAAAAATCAGTTGTTATTTATTCAGATGACAATACAATCTATTCAAAGAAAAGGAGTAATCATCTAAATGACTTAAAACAAATCTTTGTAATACGTATGAGATTTGGAATTTATTTAAATCCTAAAAAAACTTTCTTTACTCTTAGTGAGGGAAAGCTCTTAGTCTTTATTGTTTCAAAATAAGGAATTGGGATAGACCCAAAGAGAGCTAATGCTATATCAGAAATTCCCTTGCCTCATAATAAGAAGTCTATGCAGACTTTTCTTGGTCAAATCAATTTTGTTAAAAGTTTTATTCATGTTTTTTCATAGATTGTCATGTATTTACATAATATGATCAGAACACAAGTAATCTATAAGTGGGGACAAGCTGAAAGAACATCCTTTCAATCAATTAGGAAAGCCATTATATATACTCCTTCATTATTATCTTCCGATTATTTCAAAGATTTTGTCCTATATAATTTTTCTCTTGATCATTCTTACACGACAGTTTTAACTCAATAGAACCAAGAACAAGTTGAGGCTCCTATTGGCTTTTATAGTTATAGATTACAAGGAGAAGAATTAAATTATTTAGAAGTGGGAAAACATGATTTCACAGTCTATAAATCAATAAAACATTTCAGACCTTTTCTCTTAAAATCATGCACAAAAGTGATTGTGCCTTTCCCACCAATAAGGAAATTACTTATACAAAACGAAAGAGTAGAAAAGAGATCTAATTGGGCTATATATTTATAGGAATATGACCTTGAAGTCAAACCAACTAAGATTATTAGAGGCCAAGATTTTTGTAGATTGATTATCAGTGCATCTGACAATACATCAGAAGATAATTCGGGTAAAAACATTCAAATTTCAAAGGTATGTCCGATTGATTTTCAGTGTCAATACACTAATTTGATTTTCTATTTAAAAATTGGATATCCGCCTGTTGAATTGGATTTAAAAAAGAAAAGAGAACTGAGATTGAAATCCAATAAATATCAACTTGTTAAAGATGTTTTGTTAAGAAAAAATGATGATTGTCTTGCTTAGATGCTTAGAGAAAAATGGAGTTGAAAAGGTGTTGCAGGAGTTACATGATGGATGAGCTAGTGGACATTATAGTGGAAATCATTTTTCCCACAAAATCATCCATGTTGTATATTAATTGCCCACCTTGTTCAAGGATACTCATTCTTATGTGAGAAAATGCAAATTATGCCATAGCGCTTCACAAAAATAGAAGAAATAATCCTTGCCTTTACAACTAGTTATTATTGAGCATACCTTCGAACAATGGGGGTTAGATATCATAGGTGAGATTTTTCCACATTTTTCCGAGCAATACAAATATATTCTCACTGGTACTGATTATTTCTCTAAATGGGGGGAGGCAATACCCTTAAAGGCAATCAATTTTGAAATTGTTATTTGTTTTATTGATCAACATATAATTACTAGGTTTCACCTTCCTAATGCTCTCATGTATGATAATGCTTCATAATTTTTGGAAATCTAATTAATGAACTTCCATTAAAAAGGTGTTTTAAAGTTAAGTATTTTTCAAATTATTATCCCCAAGGAAATGTTTTAGCAAAATCCACTAACAAAAATATCTTAAGAATTACAAAATGAACCATAGATGAAAATCAAAATAATTGACATAAAACATTAATCTTTGCTCTATGGGCAGATAGAATTACCCACAGATTTTTTAGGAACTTCACCTTATTATGTAGCTTATGGAAAAGGAGTAGTGTTCCCTCTTAATGTATCTTTACCTTCATTATCCCTATTGCAATAAATTGAAGAACAACCATTCTCTGCTCTCCAATTAACATTATCTGAAGCATTGGAATTAGAATAAGGGAGAGAAAAGGAAAAGAATATTCATGCCAAACATCAAAACACTATTAAGTCATGGTTTGATGCAAGTTCAGTAGGGAACAAAATTTTTGAAATTGGTGACTTGGCTCTGAAATGAGATAATGTCCATGAAGAGAAAGGTAAACATATAAAGTTTAAGAAACCTTGGCTTCAACCATTTTAGATTGTTAAGAAGCTTGGCCCATCAAGTTTTATTCTTCAAGTCTTATAGGGTAGGAAAGCATCCCTCCCTGCAAATGGGTTAATCTTGAAAAAATACTTTTCTTAAATACTCATGCTTTGTTGTAAATATGTAAATACCGATGTGTTTTTAGTATATCTTGGTTGTTCATTACTATTTTAGTTTTCCACTTGGGTTGTTATATATTCTCTGATAATTCTTATGAAATTCATATGTAGAAACAAAAATCCTCCATAAAATGATTCTTATGTTGATGACCAGAATTTCATAGATATTGAAATCTCTGATTTGATTTCGATTATTTTGTGAATTCTTTATAGCCTGAATCACTAAAAGGCAGTTTCGTCTTATGACTAGCCATTTTCTAGAATAGTAATTGAAATAAATAAAGAGTATGAAAAAGTTTTAGCACCTGATGACTCTAATTTTCGTACACAACTCCTAAGGAGAAGATCTACATCGCCATACACTAATTTAACATTTTTAATGTGTAATTCAAAAATATTAAGCTTGAAGCATAAGGGGTCACATTAAGAGCCATATTAGCATGATCATGGGAAACTTATGATATTGAAATTATCATATCTAGTTACCAAGTGAGGATAATGGCTTATAGTAAAAAAGTTGTAAGACAAGAGGTCTCATCATGAGATGGATTTTCAATATTATTAATACATGTGAATGACATTGTCATATCTAGTCATCAATCCAGGACAATGGCTTTCAAGAAAAGAAAAATGGTAAGTAAGTCTTAACTAAAAGCCTCTAAAACATTATTTAGTGGATGGGATACTAGTATTTCTTGGTTAAATGGTAACGCTGTCAAGGCTATGGATGCATGCTAGTAGCAGTAGCACTACGAGTGCCAAAAGAGTCTATCCTAAAGCTAAAATTTCAATACTTATTTATTTTATCATTATAACTGATATTATAAAATGATTGTCAAAGATAAGTAGTCTTTCATAAATAACAAGTTATGAAGTTTACAAGTAATGAATTCCATTTTATTTAGATAAATTTTAATAAAAATCAGAATTTCGACATTATAATATTTTTAATTTTTATTCCTTTATGTTTTAAAGTTTCGTTTATTTAACAAAGATACTTGTTTAGCTCAGTGTATTGCCAATTTTTATAGCAAAACAACAACAACCCATTTTTAATTAGTTTCTAATAAATAATGGGGACCTTTATCTTTTATATTTAGTTTCTTTAAATAAAATGCTGTGTTTGATTAATAAGGGGCATAAGAGAATTAATCACAAGTTCTTTTAAAATAATACCTCTATTAAAACTTAAAGTATCTCCCTTTATCAGAACTCATCATATCATAATTTTATTTTAAAAACATTATGAAATACAAAAGCTCTAATGGGCTCACTCTCGAGATTCTCTTTATATCGAAGGTTCTTTGTTATCAACCTTTCCCATTTCTTAAAGTTTTATCAATTGGTGTTAAGAAAAGGCTTCTCCTTGATGTCCAACCTCCCAATGCCTTTATTAAGTATTTATAAAAGACTTTATTTCATTGCTCTTATTATGAAAGTTAATATAGTAACTCTTCTGACATTCAAACCGTGAGAACATAGTATTAAAATAATCATATTGAGAATTATCATATTGAAAGCTAATTTTAATTTCATCCCTGATAAAAGGTTCCTCCGATATTCTTCAAAGTCCTAGACTTACCTTTATCGAGCCTCTTTCATTGAAACCTCTTTAGAATTAATGTTACGATATATGATCTCTCCAATAAGCCATTATTATTAGTCCCTGCCCCTTCGGGCTGCAGGGACTATTGTAATCGGTTCACGATAGTTTCATTAGTCCCCACACGGAAACCAAGTTAATTAATCAATTTAACCTAATGTTTTTAGGCCATATTTTATAAAGTAACTTTAAACGTCTTTTGGGTAACCTATGAGCTTCATCTAACAGCCATTAGAACCAATCGACCATTTAAACATCTTATTTGGCCTCGTATCGAGGCATACTAAAAATTTAGGATAAATTTCAATTCATCTCCAAAGTTTCACCTCTCAATTCACCTCTCAATTAACTAATGCTAACATTAGTTTCGCTGGCATTTCATGTTTAGGAATTAAGAAGATATTTTTAAACTTGTTTATGTTACAAGGCTGCAGAGAATTCACATATTTAAACAAGTGTTTAAAACTTTACTTTGCATGGTGGTACCACTTGTCTTAAATTCCAGTGATCCTTACCCTACCAGATGTTATATGGCAGTGCTATCCACATAGAAATATTACCCTCTTCAACGCATTAATAGTGGATGCTACAACAGTTATCACTTTGGGGAATGGTAGGTTTGCCTTTCCTCATTATGCCTACCCATGCTTGTCCGAAGTGCTTGCTCTCATTCACAGTTAGAGTAAGCAACTCAAAGCTCTGGACCGAGCTCAAATCTCTGGACCGAATCTGTGGATTGCACGCGACAGAGCTTCTTCGTCTTCTGCCGTCCATCTTTTTCTATTGGGTGTACTAGAAGATACAGGCCAAGCATAATTGGTAGGTCGGTTTCCATTTAATAACTTAAAATACTCATCAGCTTGCTTTTGTATTGTACCTACCTGCTTTTGTATTGTACCAGTTTCCATTTAATAACTTAAAATACTCATCTGCCTGCTTTTGTATTTTACCTACCTGCTTTTGTATTGTACCTATTTGTTATGTATTGTAATTATAGCAGTTGGGCCAAGCCCAAACTGGCTCTAACTTTCGCGGAAAGAAGGCGGCCAGGAATGACAATCTGCAACCAGAGGGAAACAAGGCAACCACTAATGAAAATTTGCAACCAAAGGGAAAGAAGGCAGCCACTAATGACAATCTGCAACCAGAGGGCAAGAAGGCGGCCAGGAATGACAATTTGCAACCAAAGGGCAAGAAGGCAGCCAGAAAGTGGCCAGGAAGGACAATCTGCAACCAGAGGGAAAGAAGGCGGCCAGGAATGAAAATCTGCAACCAGAGGGAAAGAATGCGACCAGAATGACAATCTGCAACCAGCGGCACCAGAGGAAAGAATGTGGCCAGAATGACAATCTGCAACCAGCGGCACCTGTCTCTGACGTTATATCAATCTCTCTCCTCTAATTCAATCGGTCCACACATATAGCAGGCCATCGTTACAGTTATGGCAACCATGAAATTTAAGAGTATGTGAATAAATAACATGTTCGTGAAAATATGTGAATCAACATGCATCTATCAGGCGACAACATGCGGAGCCCATGCAAAACAAAACGTGGATTTATTTCTAAGGATACTTTCCCACTGACGACATCTGTGATTCCACCCATTCACCTTTATTACATGAAAATTAAAAAACAAATTCATACTTTCCATTTATTTGTAATTTAATATCAATTCTACGCAAAAAGAAATTGTTTCTACTCCATTTTTAGTAAAAAAATCAAAGTCCACAGGCTGTGAATTTTTCTTGTTTCTCCATGGGCATTGCAAACATCGTCGTTGATATACCTTTCTTGGTCAAAGCTACAAACTTTCTTACTTTCTTTAGCCTTTTAAAAGTTGCTTCGATGCTTCAATGAAGGTGCAATTGATCCCTAAGCATCATAGGCAAATGATAAGACGGCTGGAGAGGAGATGGTTGACCACCCATGATGCGGACTTCGAGTACCAAAGCTTGTATCCCTTTCAGTTAAAGACCTGGATCTGGTGCCATATGCAAAGCACACATAAAAGGTAGTAAACTTCCCAGTAGGCCCATCGTCCCTTCCAGTTCCGTAAATTGAGCCAGATAAAGAGATCCATAGCCCACAACATCCCTTTGAGTGACATAGGGGAGGTCGTCCTGGCGATCCTGATAATTTCCACTGCAGGAACAACCATAACGAAGTAGTGGTTTCAGTTCTAGTTCAACCCATTGAATCAACACCAGCAAAAGCATAGAGAGCAGTGGTAAAGATGACATGCCTTTGAGTTCCAGATCGATAGTAAGTATCCTTGCCAAATATAGATGATATATATACAGAGTGAGTAGAAAAATTTGTGACATCAAATATGTGCCTTTGAATGCTGAAACATTTTCTGTTCCTGTAAATTTTGTTTATTGATCTGTAGCAAATTCAAATCTCTTATACCGAAATTTCTTTTTACTTTCCTATGTTTGGTTGAGAGTTCTAAGTTACGCTCTGTTTGGTTGAGAGTTCTAAGTTGCGCTCTGTTTGCCAGTAAATATAATTCCAAAAATGGTAACATCTTATTTTGTAGAACCAACAACATATACTCCATAATATTCATCAATAAATTTATAATCTGAAGGCAAAAAGATTTCTTACTGCTTCCTCAGAAGCAGTATTGTTGCTATACATGGAGAGCCCAAAACTCCATGAGCAACGCATGTTAGAAGTTCATTCATTTTTAATTGTCAAACAATACATAATTCCAATGGGTCGTTTGGGAACACTATATCTTTTCACTTACAATACAGTTCAGGCAGGTGGATGGTAGGTATTTCAGAACATTTGGCCAGTGGTTTTTATAATTTCAACTTAGTTAACACTCTCTGAATCATCTTGCAAAATCTTTACCTCATTTTTTGTTATAGCAGTACCACCGAAATATGGCATTTGGTGCTGACAGTTTCTCCCATAAAACTCTTGACTAATGTCTCATCCACAAAATCAATTGATGGAACCTATGATGTTGCTGCTAAGAATGTCTCATCCACGAAATCCATTGATGGAACCTATGATGTTGCTTCTAAGAAACTTATTTGTACGAATTCTATAACCTGTGATGCTGCTGCTAAGAAACTTATTTGTACGAATTTTATCTTTGAGAATTAATGTCTGGAATGTCATGTTTGGCATGTGTGGTTTGAAGACTAATTATATTTTTTAATCTTTTTACAAATTTGTTACAATTATTTTCAATTCTCAATGAACCGCTCCTCCAGCTTAACAATTTTCAACCACTCGCTCCCTGCTCCTCCAGCTTAACAATTTTCAACCATCCGCTCCCTGCTCTTCCCGCTTAAGGCAGCTCTTCCCCTGCTCCTCCAGCTTAACAATTTTCAACCATCTGCTCCCTTCTCTTCCCGCTTAAGGAAGCTCTTCCCGCTTAAGGCAGCTCCAGCTTAACAATTTTCAACCACCCGCTCCCTGCTCTTCCCGCTTAAGGCAGCTCTTCCCGCTTAAGGTAGCTCCAGCTTAACAATTTTCAACCACCCTCTCCCTGCTCTTCCCGCTTAAGGCAGCTCATCCCGCTTAACGCTTAAGGAAGCTCTTCCCGCTTAAGGCAGCTCCAGCTTAACAATTTTCAACCACCCGCTCCCTGCTCTTCCCGCTTAAGGCAGCTCTTCCCGCTTAAGGTAGCTCCAGCTTAACAATTTTCAACCACCCTCTCCCTGCTCTTCCCGCTTAAGGCAGCTCATCCCGCTTAACGCAGGGACTAGCTGTCGTGCAGCCATCCTTGTTATAATATTCAATTTCGAGCAATGTTTCTTCGGAGTGTTATATTTGAAATCTTCCAATAAAAATACTCTTGATAAGCCCTTCATAAGATTCATCGGAGTTCTTATTTTGAGATTATTTTCATGACCATTATATAATTAGAAGTTTTTTTTCAAAAGGTTGGTATATTGTAACTCTATTTTAAAACACTCTCTGAAATCACACCTCTGATAATTTGATGTGGCTTGTCACATGGCTTCCCACTTGTGTCCTTAGTCGATTTTTAATGGTTTTTAATGAGTCTCAAAAGCATAAAACTTTTCATTCAATTAACTTTGATATCATAAGATTTGTTCAAAAGAAGGGATTCATTATTGCAAAGTGTTTATTCATTAGCGTTGAGTTCTGGACGAGTGAGTGTTTCTGCTAATCTCTTGTATCTTCATTACATGCAAGATTTTATTCTTGAAATCATGAAGAAATTACAAAAGGAGAAAAACCGAGAAAAAGGATTCATCGCATTAGTAATATTCTAGTCCATTTATAGAATATATTCATGGAAATATTCCCAGATCAGGATAATTCTATGATACAGTTTTCGCTAGAGATGCTTGGTACTCCTTCTCGGAAGAAATTTATAGGCATTTCAAAGCTGAAAATCCCATAATTACTCAGAGGACGGTAATTTCTAATCATAGCATCCCAGTTTTAGAAGCTACTTTCAGTGATGTCGCTAATTATTTTCTACATAGAATAGCATCCATGCTAGAGCTTCTTCCTTATACTAATATGGTTTGATGGGTTGTGGAGAATTTGAGTATTTACAACAAGAAAATTTATACCAACAAGGGCACACTAATTGGGTCCTTGTTATGGTTTGATGGGTTGTGGAGAATTTGAGTATTTACAACAAGAAAATTTATACCAACAAGGGCACACTAATTGGGTCCTTCACAAGCAAGGATTTAGGAAGCACGTACCACCTACCCAATCCACAATACAAATACAACAAGGAATATATTGAGGAATTTTTAAGAGAGCACGGACACCCATCAAAACAAATTATACCATGGAGAAAAAAATCAAATAAACATAATGCTAAAGAAAGTGGTAAGTACATCATTGACTCTCTTGTCAGTCATTATTCCCAACTTACTACTATGATGTGTAGGATGGATGCGCAGCTAAATGTGTCAAAATTTCCTGATGACTCGGTACCTATTATAGATGGAGCCTTAGAGGGACTTTATTTGATTGGGCTAGTATGCTTTTTGATAATATAGTTTCTCACATTTTAACCTTTTTAACCTTTACGAATGGATGTAGTATCTCTAAAAACAAAATCCCTCCTTTCTATATGTCTAGCTACATTATGGATGCTCTGTGTTTTTCAATGGATTTTTCTTCTATAGGCTGGAAATGGACTCCCCAAGATCCAGTGTCCTTCCACATTTATAATGATATCTTATGCAAGTCAAAGTATCGATAACATTTATATAAAATCCACCACAGAGTTATGTCACCAATTTATTAAGCTATTTTTGGTACAAAAGCACTTTAAATGTCCCTGGAAGTTGAAGATGATCTTCAGCGAGTTGGAAATTTCCTCTGTGAGGAGTATTTTACATATATAATATTTTATGGAAGTTTATAAAACCCTCATGTTTTTCCATTACACATTCTCGATAAACTTCTAAGTAGAGAAATAACTTATCAAATTGTTGGATGTGGTATTTCTAAATTTTTTAAAGAATCCAATGAAACAATGTGGCCAACCTTTCCACCTAAATTTGGTATATTCTATTTGGCTAATTATAAATATGTAGAGAAGGAAGTTCAAGCTATTCAATCCCTTCATCTTCCTAATGTTCTCCATAGGCAGTCTAACCCCAGTTCCATGTTTAAGAATTTCACAACTTCACAAAATATCAGACAATTCATTCATGAGCCTAACAAATTGGATGGTTTATTTGAGTAGTCTTCTTCTTGTTCATTGGTGTTAAAAAGAGCAGAGGAGACATTGACATCTAAGGAAAATAACCAATTTGTACAATACAGAGCCTCTGGGATAGCTAGTCTTCCTATGGATTTATTGCAGATATGTTAAGAGAAATTTCTAAGTGATGATGTTTGTTTTACTGGTTCTTCATAGTCAATTGACCACCCCAGACCTAGAGGAGTAGTGGCTTCTTCTTCTTCTCAGGTAGAAGGATTTTTGAATGTTCCTAGATTGGATGGAATTTGGAAAGATTTTAGCGAAACTTTAAATTCCAGGAATGATGAGCCTCAAAATACTAAAACTTCACAACAAATGAATGTTCATGACACTCTAAATAATCCTGAATAAATTTATAAAGCTAAGGATATTAGTATAAAATCCCTTGGTGAAAAGGATGTCGAAGTTATCCCTGCATTTCCTTCCTCTGAAATCGTTTTAAATATTGAGGAGATTCCTCGATTAGATATTTCCTATAGTCCTGAGCACAAGGATGTAGTGAAACGAGTAAGAAATAAGAGAAAAATCAATCAATCCCAAGAATTTGTATCTGGTAATATAACCCCCTTTGAATTTTTATTGAAAGGCTCTACAACAAAGCCAACGGATGAATTAGGCAAACTCACTCAATTCACTAGTGCCTATGCCTCAACAACAATAGATAAAGTTCTAGAAGTGAAGCAACTATTAAAGGATAAAGAGGAGAAAATTTCCATGTTGGAGGAGAAACTTGAAGAATATTACTAAACACTTACAGTCATAGATAACTGAACATCAAAAAATGTTTGACCCCCTCAAGGTCCAATATGATACATATATACAAGCCAGAGATGAACATAATCAAGAAATGAAAAAAAGGGCTTGAACAACTGCATATAAATCCTAAATAAATAGAGTTAAGGAGGGAGGATAGAGAGTTAAATTCCTTTCTTGCACAACAACAAACAATCTTTTGCCATAAATTGGAAATAATTCAAGACCAATGCAAGGCTATTGATTCTCTGGTTGATCAGTTATCAGATGTGAAGAACTATTTTGAAGAGATGGATGAAAAGCTCTCAAGTTTCCTAACTTGGAAAGAAAGTGAAGAAGGTAGACATCCTAATCTACCTAATATTGAAGAGGCTTAGAAAATTATTCTATCTAGAGAATGGGAAATCCATATAAAGTAGGTTGAAGAAGTTGTATATGAGACCCGAATCTTTCTAGCAATATCATTGAATCAATCAATGACAATTTATTGAAATCCAATCTTATTCAGAGTTGGCATGAAGGTACCTTACCCAACATCAGGTTGTTAACAAATATGTGGTAGGAACATTCCAGGAAAATTTGCAAAATAATTGATGAGCTGACCAAAGTTACTCTTGAGCATCACTCGTAATTCTTAGTGAAGCTTCACAATCAATGGTTTCTTCTTTGATTCATTTCAAATGCCATCATACAAATGCTGACAGTTGTGAGGAATGCGATATTTACAAGTCAAAGGTAGATCAAGTTGAAGTATCCATTTGAACTCAACAATTTGATCGATATCTTCAACCTACAATAATAAATGGTTGAACAATATTCCTCCTAAGAATAGAAAGTTGTTGTAACTATTTCCAAATTTTCCGCTTAATGTTACTTCATTTCAAGAGTTGTTGAAGAGTTGTTTTAGATCTTTTTATCTTTATATTTTATTGAAAAACTATAAATTCCCTCTCTAAGATAGAGACAGGGTTCTAAATTTTTGTAAGAAGAGACTTGATTTGCACTATTGTAATTCATTTTTGCTTAATATTAAGATGAACCACTTTCTTTTCTGTGATGAGCAGATCTATGGTATATCATGTACTACTATACTATTTATGTATATTTTCTTTGGATGGAATGATTTAATGTTATTGTTCACGTGTATTTTTTAGGCAATCTTCCAAAATCACTATTGATGTGCGGTTTAATGGTGGGTCTTCTCGGGCGAAGCCCAGGAGACCTCGGTTCAAATCTCACGGACTATAGTGACCTGTTATGGTGGCGGCTAGAGGGGCGGACTCCCCTCCCGATGAGTCTGCTCTTGCTAAAATCATAGGATCTTAGTATACCCGATCTATAGGTGGTTGGTTATACTCTTGGTGTTATAGTGGCAGTTATGAGGTTTGATCCTGGGTCTCCCCTGGATCAAGCTTGATAGTTACTGATTCACCATGTGTTAAAAAAAAAAAATAAAAAAAAAAAATCACTATTGATGTGTTTTGATTGAAATTTGAACTACTTTTGTGAACAACAAGATCTCATTATATTTGAAGTTTTAATAAATTAATTTTATTAACTATTTAATAAAATTATTTATGTGTAATTGAGTTAATACCATAATTGCATGATGAACTATATTATTATGTTAATTATGACATCTTTATAACTCATATACCATCATCTTATGAAAGGATAATAGTAGTATATATTAGTTTCTATTTCAGTTCCTAATTATATTAGAATACCATACTCACATGCACCACATCTTATATAGTTTTATTTGAACGGAAATTGGTCCAAAAATTATACTCGAAGCCATCATTCCAAACGTAAAAGGATCTGATTTTAGGTCTCGACTGGGTGATTTCCCCAATGTTTATGCAAACATTTATAAACATCAACACCTCCATGTAAGGGCCAAGGTGTCACGAGGGAAATTACAACATTAAAAAAATTCAATACATTACATATATGTATATATACACCTAAAGGATGGAACCAAACAAAACATAGTAACAATGATATATTGTGCATGACAATATAGTTAATATAATTCCATCAAAATCATATACAGTGCATGGTGGCATAGCTGATATAAGGTTACCATATTGGGTAGATTTTTAGTATATTAAATAAAAAAAAAAATATAACAATATTTACCATTACACTATATGTGTGAAGTTGTGCTTGGTAAATTTCCTAGCATAGCCATGGTCTTGAGGGTAAAAAGAGAGTGTTAAAAAGAATCTGAGCACTAAGGAGTGGGCGAGAATGGCTTATATATAGTATCTAGCCTAACTTTTTGCTTTCAAGTGAGACATGAGAATAAAGATAGATTACAATGTTTATTGCTACATAAAAAAGAAAAATATAGATATTGAGCTAGTAATGAGATGTTTTCTCTCTGCAAGTAAAATTAATGGTTACCATTTTATTGTAACAAGTCATGAACATATTAAGTTAAAAAAAAATTACTCTGTAATTCATAATTGTTATTGGGTTATTTTAGGGAGATTTATATATGGTACCAGGGTAAATAGGTTGCAATACTATGGCCTATGAGCATGACCATGATCTTGTTTAACAAAATGAATGCCTTTTTTACTTAAAAGAAGTACTAAAGAAAAGGATAAGTGATGGTTGAACCTAAGGTAGAAACACATAGAGGTTAAGTTACGATTTGGTTACACTTGGGGGAGTAAGCGCAAGTTCATGTGGTGGAATCAATGAATATGGTGACGGATCTAGGAACATAGCTAGTAAGCCTCTGTGTAGGATAAGAAAAATTATTAAAATTCAGCACATAGTAGAAAAAACTAAGTAAATACTTAATAGATAGATCAAATCCTAAGACTATGGAAACACTAATGGAGGAAGAGGACTAAGGATAAACTTTGAAGTGAAAGAAATCTAATGATGTGGCTAAAATTCAAAAAGATAAATTTGAGGAGGAAGAAGAGCATAGCTCACCAAAATTACATCTAAGCAAGGAAAGAGGCCAAAAATGGAATTGCAAGCTGAGTTCAAAAAAATTAGACCCCCCCCCTATGATTGAGATTTTAAAGAAGTAATATAGGTATGTCTGCTTAATATCAATATATAATTTCAATTCTATGGTTATTCTACTAAATTTAAAGCTAAATTAGCTCCATACCAGTTAGATGGAAAAGCTTCCCTATTATGGGAAGAAGTAAGAACAATGCACAATTTAAATAACAAGAACGTTAACTAGGAGGAATTTCAAATCCTTTTCAATGAAAAATATCTATGTAAACATTACTTTGATGAAAAGGCCAAATAATTTCATGACATGAAACTTGGCCAAATGTTAATGGATGAGTTGGTGATGAAATGTATTCATTTTTTTGAGATATGTGCCATATATATGAGACGAAAAATATAAGGTACACACTTTAGAAACCATATTTCTCTTTCTTTTAAAGAAAGAATTGAATACGATATTTTTGAAATAATGGACAAGGCCATTTGAAAAGAAAAAAATTTCTACCTGTAGGCTAAACAAAAAAGCTAAAATGTGAATTTGTGGCCTAATAAAAAGAAAAACATATTTGCTCAAGGTGGAAAAGGAGGAAAACCTAGTATTTTTCAATAATATTGATAAGGGAGAGATTCAAATTTATATAAAAATATTAATCATACACAAAGAACACATACTCAGACTGAATCCAAGCGGATTGACCTAAGTAATAAGGGAGTTAGGGGGAAGGAAAAGGAACCATTAAAATGTTGGGGTTATGGAGAACCCCATCTTTTATTGAATTGACCATATAATACAAGGTTTGTGGAAAATTTTCAGAATGTTAATGAGGCCTCCATCGTTATTGATGTGGTCAAAAACATTCCTCGAATTAACGTAGCATTGGAGGGGCACCATGTAGAACATAATGGTGGAGATACAAGGTACAATTTGAAATCAACATGTTTATCTTTTGGTAGAACTTGGTGCCAATTTTAGTTAAATTAGTCCTTCAATTATAAAAATATGTAAGTTAAATTTAGAAAGGTACAACAATTAGTGGTTAGTCTAGTTAGCTACTCGCATAAAAATAGTTACAAATTGGGTAAATAAATGTCTCAATATTTTAAATGGGAATAAAAAAAAAATGAACTTCAACATTATATTGTTAGATTTATATGACATACTAGTGGAGATGGATTGTTAGGAGGGCCATAGAGTGATTGTTAATTGTCTAGATAAAAATGTCACCTGTATCTTTGATAATGGAGAAATTTAGGTTGTAAAAGGCATACGTAGACTCACTTTTGTTTGGAAAATATCTAATTTATAGTTAAAGAGGGATGCAAGGACACAATGTCAATTGATTTCAATTCAAGTGGATGATCACTCACAAGAAAAATGATATAAATATTTGGATGATTTAGAAGTTATTTGGGATTATCGAGATGTATTTCTAGATGAGATTCCTTGTTTTCCACCTAAAAGAGACATACATTTTTCTATAGAATTAACACCAGGAGTTGCAGTGGTATCTAAAGTACCTTACCAGATGAGTGTACTGTAATTAATAAAGTTAGATATGAAATTACATGAGTTACTAAATAAAGGATACATTAGACTGAATTTTTCATTGTGGGGTGCACTAACCTTATTCGCTAACATAAAGACAAAAACTTTAGGTTATGCGATGATTATCGAAAAATGCATAAATTGAAACTTAAAAATAACTACACATTTTCCAAAATAGATGATTTATTTGACCAAAGGCAGAAACTATATTTTCTAAAATAGGTCTAAGGTCTGGTTACCAGCAATGAAGAATTGAAGAATAAGATATTCCTAAAACAATTTTGTAACCCGATACGAGCATTATGAATTTACAGTTCTTCTATTTAGACTTATGAACGCACCTGCTACCTTTATGTTCTTGATGGATAATTTTTTAGCAATTTTCTAGATAAATTTGTACTAAGATTTATAGATGATATATTTATTTATTCAAGGATACCAAAGGAGCACACACAACACTTATAAATAGTGCTACAGATTCTTTTGGAACATAATTTGTACATTAGGTTCAACAAATGAAATTTTTACCAAGATAAAATACAATATTTAGGACATGTGATATGTAAGGATGGAATAATGATGGATCCCAAAAAGATAAACACTTTTCTTAATTGCTCAACCCCTGAGGATGTGATAAACATTATATCATTCATGGGTATGACAAGATACTATCATAGATTTATAGAGGGGTTTTCTAAATTGGACTACCCCATAAGCTATATACAAAATAAAGTGGTTAAATTTGAGTAGAATGGAAAATGTCAAGAGAGGTTTGAGTTGTTAAAACAATTACTCACTATTTCACTTGTGCAAGATCTAACAAATCCTGATAAAGACTTTATAGTGTGTATGAATGCTTGTTTGGAAGGTTCGGGATTAATAACCATGTAGCAAAATTATGTAGTGGTTTATGAATCTTTCAATTTAAAGGATCATGAAGGAAATTATGTATTTTATGACCTTGAATTAGCTGTAGTAATTAACATATTGAAGATGTGGAAGCACTATTTAATTGGTAAGAAATGTACCTTAATTAATGATCATTTGACTTTAAAATATTTTTTTAGCTAACCTAACATGAATTCCAAGTAAGCCAAATGGATTGGCTTCTTGAGTGAATATGAATTTGAAATTAAACATATAAAAGGTTAGGAAAACAAAGTTGAAATGAAAAATCTTTGAAATATGAAGATGGATACTCTTCATGAAATTCTCACAACATATGGACATGCGAAGTCAAAGTCTAAAGTAATTTTTTGATGTAAAAGTAGTGTTCAAACAACATATTAAGAAAGCAAAATTAGAAGATAATGATTATAATTGGATTTGTGGAAGACTAAAAAATAGAACTCATCATGGAGAACAATCAGATTATGAAATTAATGAAAATGGGTTAGCAACATTTAAAAATAGAATCTATGTTCCTGATGTGGCCATGAGTAAAAAAATTATATTGGATTAGCACCAAAAAATACCTTTTTCAACCCACTCAAGTTTTTAGAGAACCATTATAGCTCTTAGAAAGAAGCTCTTCTAGCCTAGTATGAAGAAGGATGTAGTTGAGTACCAGGAAAATTGCCAATAATGTCTGGAATGACACATACAACATAAACACCCAATAGGATTACTGAACCCCCTGCCTATACCATAATGGAAGTGGGAGGTAATTTGTTATGCGACCAAGTCACAAAAAGCTATATCAACGACTTAAAATTTATCCTCTTCGAGGGGGAGAGATCCTTTACATTACATAAATGAAAATTTCTTGGAGCATACAAATTAAAATACCTCCTTTGTATGTATAGGAGTCTAAGGGGTCACAATATAATTGGAGCCTGCATAAAAATAATAATGCAAGGTCACAACAATAATCATAGTGGGCTTCTATGGGGCACAAAAATAACAATATGGGGGTTATATGGGCACAACAATAATGATAAGGGTGATACACTACTATTATAGGGACCTAACACGCCCCTCTCCTTCAGAAAGGTGTTGTTCTCAATGTTTGATTAGTTCTAGATGCTTTTGTATATAATTTTTATCCTCCCATGTGGAATCTTCACCAACTAATTTCTTCCACTTAATGATATACTCGAAAATTGATCGATTTAGTAGATATTGGGTTCTTATTCTTGTGATTTATTTAGGGTCAAATATGATTTTTCCTTCTTTTTCAAGTTTTGACAACACTATTTGAACTGGAATATTTTCACCGATAACCTTATTTAAGCATGAAACATGGAAAAATAGGTGTACTCAAGAAGATGCAAACAACTCCAATTTGTATGCCATAGTACCAATATTTTGCAACACCTTGTAAGAACAATAGTAATTCAGTGATAATTATTTATCCTTATTACCTTTCTGGAGAGACATTTTTTTGTATTGTTGTAGCCGTAAAAATACCCAGTCACATACATCAAAACTTCTTTCATTGCAATGTTCATCTACCTGTTATTTCATTTGATTTTGCGCCAGAGTGAGGTTATCCTTTAAAAGTTTGAGCACCCTACCCACGTCTTGAACATGATCCATCCAAGACTTCTAGTAGATTAGTATATCATCAAAAGATACTAACAAAAAATTTCTAAAGAAGGGTTAAAAAATGGAGTTCATCAAAACTTGAAATGTGGAAGGTGCAGTAGTAAAGCCAAAAGGTATGAAAAAAAAGTTCATAATGACCCTCATGAGTTATGAATGTTATTTTCAGGATATATTTAGTCTTCATTCTAATTTGATGATATTCTAAATGAAGATTCAACTTGGTGAAGTAAATTGCTCCATGTAATTCATCCAACAATTTATCAATGACAGGAATTGGAAATTTATCTTTAATAGTGAGCTTCTTGAGATCCCTATAATATAGACACGTACGCCATGATCAATCCTTCTTGTGCACCAATACTATTGGAGCAATGAAAGAACTTTGACTAGGTTGAATTATACTAGCCTTTAGAATTTATGCAACAATATGACCAATTTCACTCTTTTGCGCATAAGGATATCTGTAAGGCCTGATGTTTGGAGGAACACTTATGGGAATCAAGTGAATAGCATGATCATGATCACAAATGGGTGAGAGGCCTTTTGGAGTCTCAAACACCTTGGAATCACAGTCCAAGTTTTTTGGAGATCTAGAGAAATAGATGATTTCAATGTTTGAACCTTTGGTTAGTATAATTGTGTAATTACACCTTGTTTTTATTTATTTAGAAGCTTTGTCATGCCATTAGAGCTGATTATCTTTCGTGGTTCCCGTGCGATACCCAAAAAAAATGTCAAGAAATTTTCTTGAAAATTGAAAGCTCTTATCCCTAAAGATCGTAACCATTGGACTCCTATTACAACATCAACATCACCCATTGGAATGGAAATCATTGGACTATTCAGTACATATTTCCCCACGGTTATCTTGATATTATGGAACTTTCCAGAAAAAATTATAATTCCTCCATTTGAAACCATCACTTGACATTTTGGTGCTAGTTATAGGGAGAATTTTAATTCCTTGGTTATCTTACAATGAATAAAATTATGGATACTACCCAAAGAGATCAATGGTATTACCTTTTTTTTCTAGATATATCCTTTTATCTTGAGAGTTTGAGGAGCATTGATTCCTGCCAGTGTATTACAAGATATGGTGATATTCGTTTCTTCCTTCTTTGGGGTTGGTTCCTGGTGTATATCCTTCTCTTTTCATGTTTCTTGTTCCTTTTATTCCTCCTCTTCAAAATCTATGTAGAATAATTTATTTTCATCACACTTGTGACCTTTAGTCCATTTTCTATCACAATTGTAACAAAGCACTTTTGCTCTTTTTTCTTCAATTGTTATAGTGTCAACCTTGTAGCTTTTGGAAGATTAGGAGCAACAACACTTCCATACTTATAGTTGTGAGTGGTAGACTTCGTTATTGCCATAATTTTTCCTTAAAATTTTCTTGCTACCCTGAATGACTTCTCTAATGAATCAGGTTCCCAAAAGAGAACCTCATGTTGGATGTTATCTTTTAATTTACCTATGAAGACATCAATCCTATGCCCACATGGAATATTATTACCCTAATATTTAGTTTTTAGAAGTCTTCAATGTGCTCCTCCACTAAATCCTTTTGTTTAAGATTTTGAATTGGCTAAAGAAGGTGTTGCTCTTTGTATATTCATAATGTACTATCATTTCATTTGTAAAAATTGACCATGTGAAAGGGTTTTTTACGAGAACAAAGCCAAGTATACCATATAAACTGATTGGGTTCTAAATATAAAGACGCAATATCTTTTGTGAGGGTTGTGCATCTTGTAGATCAAAATATTGCTCCATTTGTAGTATCCATGTTAGCGGATCCTTGCCATAAAACTTACTCATATCTATATTAGGAATGTGGTTGTTTTTAAACCTGACATCAAAGTCTCTAAACTCATAATTCATATTCCTTTTGTCCTCATGATGATTTTCATTGATTACCTTGTCACCACTAGGAAGCCTTTCTTGCAACAACTTTGTTAAACCTTCGTTCAAATCTTCGATGCATGATTTTTAACCATTAATGTCTCCCTTTAAAAAATCCATGTCACCTTTTATTTTTTCTTTTAAACCATCCATATCCCCTCTTAACTTATCTTTGGTTTGTCTTTGCGATAACGCAATTTGTTGCATTTGGTCCCGTAATTTTGATATATCATGCTACAATTATTCGTCTTCATGTGTCATAGTAGAGCCTTCAGAGGACTTAATGGGTGTAGAATTATTTTTCTTAGGAGGAATTTTAGAACATCAATACTCAATATCTATACTATATCTATCTATATATATATATAGATATAGATATATATGCCTAAATATTCCCTTCGAATCTCTTCAAACTATTTTTTCAAATAAATGTTATCTATTTTTCTAAAAAAATACAAACATTTTTCTTTCTTCTAGGAGTTCGATCATGAAATGGTTGTAACTATGTAATTTTGGATCTCCAAGTTCTGAAATTTCTTCCTGTAGTACCCCCCTGAGTCTTATTTCTAACCCTAGAAGTCCAATAAATATTTGATTCTTCAATAAAGAGTTATGTCAAATCTCCCACAATGACCTGATTATGGATTGGTTCATTAGAGCGAAGTTGTATGGGATGCCACGTGTCATTGTTTCAATCTTCGACCCTACAATTGATACAAAAAACACTACAATCCGTGCCTTTTAATAAAAATTTTACAAAATTCATATTTGGTTCCTTAAATGAAAGTTATGATGATTTTACCTAGATCACCTGCTTGTGACTCAATTCTGGAGCCTGCAAAACCCTAACTTCCAAAGATCATATCTTTAAAAATATAGTGAACCAAACTCTGAAATTTTTACAAGAATTTCACCAATATTTTGGCTCCACATCGTAAACATTTCAGATTTTGAAGCCTCATAGAAAAAAATTATAGCGAAAATCCCAAGATGACTTATTTGAAGGAGCAAAACCCTAAAATCCAAAGCTCTCATACCAAATGTTATGCAACCAACTCACAGAAACTTAGATCAATGACTTAAAAATTATCCCGTTTTAGGAGGAGACCTCCATTACATTACATAAATGAACAATTCTTGGATGATACAATTTACAATACCTCCTTTGTATATATAGGAGTCGAAGGGGTCCAAATATAATTAGAGCCTACATAACAATAATATTGTAAGGGCACAACAATAACAATATTGGGCTTCTATTGGGCATAAAAATAACAATATGTGGGCTACATGGGTACAAAAATAAAAATAAGGAGGATACACTAGTATTATAGGAACCTAACATAATTTTGTTAGATTTTATTCCTGGTTTTTTAAAACTAGAAAACAACATGATTCAATTATGGTTGTGATACAAAAATTGTCAAAGGTTTCTCAATTTATCCATGTTTAGTCTGCTTACAAAGCTTCACAAGTGGAAGAATCTTTTACAAAGGAAATTTTCATAATTCAAGGGATACCAAAGATTGTCATATCATACAAGGATGTGAAATTCAATTCCAAATTTTGGAAGGAAATATTTACCAGAATGGGTACACAATTGAATTTCAACACTACGTATCACCCAAAAAGAAATAGGCCAACCAAAAGGATTAATCAAGTCCTTGAAGGAATGCTACACATGTACATAATGAACACACCCACTTAATGCAAGGACTATCTACATTTAGTTAATTTTTCCTATAACGATATATGAGGCTTTGCTCAAGATGAGCCATTTTGAGGTTATGTATAGAAGGGAGTGTCATATCCCCTTAACCTGGAGTTGGCCTGAAGGTAGAATTATGTTAGTTTGATACTTTCTACAATCATGGAATAGATGGTAAAGAAAATTAGGTAGAACCTAAAAGAAACACAAATAATTTCAGGTGGAGGAACATGTATACATTAAAGTATGACTCAAAATAAAGTTCTTTAAAATAGGGAAGATGTTCTAAACTAGCCCCTTGATTCTATGGGTTTTTAGAAATACTAGTCAGGGTAGGGCTAGTGGCATACCAACTAGGAATGCTAGCCCATATTGGGGTTCATAATGTATTTCATGTGTCTCTTTTGAAAATGTATATTCATGATTCTACTCATATTATTGATTGAAATGATGTACAAGTTGAAATGGGGGTCAGTTTCATAGTCGGCCCTCTACAAATTTTGTACCAAAGAGAAAGTACGCTTTGAAATTGAGCTATCACCTAGGTTAAAGTGCAATGGAGGCATTTTCAGCTCGAGGAAGTCACTTGGCAGATGGAGCATGAAATGACAAAATATTTTTTCATATGTTGTTCCAAGGAAAATGAAAGTGTTAAAACACGAAGAACAATGTTTCATTTTAATGGGAGAGGAGATGTAATACCCCAGTTATATCAAAATTTAAATGGATTTTATTATTTTAAATTGGACGTGTGGCTAAAAAGCGAAATAGTAAAAAGTAAATATTTTATGAAAATGGAAAATATTTATTTTGTTAATAAAAATACATTGTTTTAATTATTATTATGTTTGGAAATACACAATAGTCTACAGTGTAGAGAGATTAGACTCCTAACTTCTAGGAATACTCTTGGAGTCAATTATGATATAAGTAGGGACATGAAAGAGACACAATAGAAAGAAAATATTTGAAAATCTAGCCACAAAGATTATTGTTGGATAAGAAAACCACCAATTTAATATATGACTATAGATAAATTCCATGGGTGGGAATTGTATGTTAAAAGAGGTGTAGACAATAAAGGTAGTTTGAACAAAAATAAACATGGAAGTGAGAGAGAATGACTAGACCTGAACCCAGAAGTAGCATGATGTCGTTTGGGTTAAGGAGGTGTATGTTATGAAATAATTAATGAGTCTTTTTCTGACAAGAAGGTCCTACAACTTGGGGGACACTACTGGAACTTTAGTTCAACAGTTGGGAGGAGCGTGTCAGCCTTTAATATATTTCAAAGAATTATAGATATTCAAATATTCTAAAATATGTGTTAAATATATGTGTTTTTGATGTTCATAAATGTGAACGTATAAGGTAATATCTTGTTATGAATATATGTTACACTGTGTGTATTAAAGCGGTCGAATGGCTAATTTTTACTAATGACTTTGGTGAAAAAGAACACATGTTTTTGTGTTAGATCCACTACAGGGGAACTAGAAGTTGAGAATAGAAGATCTAGGAATCTAAGGTCTAATATTCATCTTATTATAGAAGTCGAGTGAGGGAACCCAAACTAGGAGCCCAACACTGTTTTCTACTATACAGAGAGAGTAAGTCAGTGGTGGTCATAAAGATAGGAAAGTCCAAGAAAGTTGGCTAAATTAGATGTCTAAGAAGAACAATAAATAAATTCATTTGAATAGAAAACCCTAAATGGTTAACATATCACTTCTTTATGAACTTATATGCATCTTTAGTTTGTAGAAAAAAAATAAATATTACAAAACAAAAATTATACAGTCGAATAAGAATAGAGATGGTGCCAAGGTTAGCATATTATAGGTGGTAGATGAGTAAAGTAAAACCTCATTGACCTGCTAAGAATATGAATTCCTTGACAATAATAATATTAAGCCTCTAAATAAGACCTTAGGTAGAAACCCATGATAGGAGCCTACTAAGCCTTCTGAACAAAAAAAATTGCTTCTGAACTAAAATAGTAGCCATACTATCTCCACAACAATGTATGCATAAGAAGAGTGTAATTATTTTACATGGAAGAAAATGGCATAACTAAATTGTTGTGCATGTTTCAAGATTTTTCCAGAAAATCATTTAACATGTATAAACAAAGAAAATAAATATCTAACATTTCCATAAACTCCTAGTTTTTAGGATAATAACATTTCCAATAGAGTAAAATAAGTAAGTAATGTATAGTCATTTTCTGCAAAAAGAAGTCAGAAGATGCAACTATACAAGTCTAGGCCGTAACCAAACTTCAAATATATGAGATAATTTTGTTATCAACCCATATTCAAAAGTTGATAATTAATTTAGCTACATAGGTCAGGTTCTCTTCCCTACACCCAAATGGAACCCTCAAGGAAGCTACCAAAATTAAATAAGAAAAACCCCTTGACTTTGTGAGGCATTTCATTTTATAAACCCTTATAAAATTGACACAACTAAAGGGACTAGATAGAGGGACACATAATGGATTTGATACCTACTACAGTCACTAAGAAAGATGAGTTCCAAGAAAGATGAGTTCCTAGAAGAGGTAAGATGGAAAGGAGCGAAAATAAACCCTAAACATGCTTTTCACGTGAAAGCCTAAATTAGAATCGAAGGATAACTTGTAATCACACAAACCTTTTGTTATAGTTTGGGTCATGAAGAAATATATACTAGAATAATTATAAGATGGAAAGGAGCAACTTTGTAAGAAAATAAACCCTAAACATGCTTTTCACGTGAAAGCCTAAATTAGGGTCGAGGGATAACTTGTAAGCACACAAACCTTTTGTTATAGTTTGGGTCATGAAAAAATATATACTAGAATAATTATAAGATGGAAAGGAGCAACTTTGTAAGAAAATAAACCCTAAACATGCTTTTCACGTGAAAGCATAACTTGTAAGCACACAAACCTCTTGTTATAGTTTGGGTCATGAAGAAATATATACTAGAATAATTATAAATGAAATTATGGTTCAAACTAATGCCTTAGCCTTGGAGAAGGGTAAGCGAAAATTCCCTGCGTTGCTATGAAAATAAGAACAGGGTTTACACTCAATCAACGTATTAAATTATAGAGAAAACACCCTACTTGTAAGGGAAATAGAATTTGGTTTCTAAGTCAGAGTTGCCAGCCAAGAAAATTACATGCCAAGAAGCCATGGGAAAGAAGGGTGAGGCCAAAATGTTGTAAAAGGTTTTGGATGTCACAACTAAATCTTTGAAAGAAGACTGCATTTTTCTCTGCAAGAAATTTATACAATGGGAATTAGAAATTCTCCGCATGCAAATCATGTAAGCAAAAAAAATTTATAGGTTAAGGTAAATAAAGAGAGGATAGCGTTAGTTTTTATCTTGGATTGAAAATCCCTGCGTCTATCGACAGACATAAATATTGTCCTTGGAAAAATGCCTTCAAAGAAAATCAACCCATCGAGACAACCTTGTACATGCATGACATGACTATACCTTCTATTTTCCATGTTTTCCGTCATTCTTGTAGAGCTCTACTCTCAAAAAAGCCAAAGTTCAAATGGCACAATGTGGTGGAGGGGCATAGGGTAAAGAGTGAGCCTAATAGTATCAAGTCTCATCCCTTCCATGGATTAATTCAAGTCAATCACCATTGTTGATAGGGAAATATCACATGGTTGGACGTCGTCCGACACGCAAACTCTTACAACTTGGATGCATTGCATGGACTGAACACCGTGTAAGCTCCACTTAAGGGCCAAAGTCCCATGAGGGCACTTCCAATGTTATACCATTTATTACATTTAATATATGTATATAAACAACTCAAAGATGGAAAGAAAGTAAACTTAGTAACGATATTGTGTTCGACATCATATAAGGCCATTACAATGATATATGGTGTACAATGACATAATTAATATAAGGTCACCTTATTGACTACATATGCACTATATTAAATAAAAAAAAATTAACAATAATTACCATTAAACCATATTTGTGTCCCAGCGTAGCCATGACCTTGAGTCGAAGAGACTGTTGAAAATAATTTGAGCACTGAGTGGGTGAGAATAGCGTATATAGAATATCCAACCTTAGTTTTGGGTTTTGAGCGAGACACAAGAATGAAGGGGCATTAAAATGTTGTAACAGAAAAAACAAAGAGAGTTTGAGCTAACAGTGAGATGCTTTCCTTCTATAAATAAAATCAATGGTTACTTTTTTATTGTAACTGAAAAAACAAATAGAGTTTGAGTTAACAGTGAGATGCTTTCCTTCTATAAAGAAAATCAATGGTTACTTTTTTATTGTAACAAGAAATTATGGGATGATTTCGGGAGATGTTACAAATTATGTATATATTATATAATAAAAGTGAAAATAAAAAAGTCATTATGGTCAAAATATTTTATTAATGTTTCTGAAAACCAGCAATATATACATCTTAATTCTGGATTTACCAGGTTCCCAAAGAGATCAAGTCTTTGTAGGTTCAAACTTTTCTTTTATTTTTTGCACCTAAAAAAAGGTTTGCTTTTTTAAAGTACAATTGATTCCTTTTGGTGACAGTTTTAAAATGGGATTAATGCTTGACTTTATACTACATATATATACTTATAAAAATCTAAATTAAGATCAATTTATTATTTAATTTACATTTTTATCGGATAATTATTATAATATGGTGTGTTTCAGAATTTAGATTCATAATTATAGTGTGTTTAATATATTTAAATAAATTATGAAGAATAATAGATATACATCAGAATATGATATTAAAAAAAAGAAAATAATATATAAAATATTTTATTAGTTATTTATAATTAATATTTAATAATATGTTACTTAATCTATATTTTGAAAAAAATATTGAAATTTGGAATATTTATAGATCAAAACAAAGAAGATATAATCAAACAAAATAATTAATATAGATTTTTTGACTCTAATTATTCCTATATATCGTAGTGCAATTATCTATTATATTAAATGATTAAAGAAATGGATTCTACTAAATGTTAGAAAAGTTGTGATCATTCTTAGTTAATCTATCATGACATTAGAATACTTATTGAATTCATGTTTTATAATATATATATAATCATAAACACTTTATGTACTACTACACAGCAACATCTATTTCTCACTAGAACTATAAAACATCTACCTCAATACAAAAACTTTATATCCTCACCTAATAACAACTAATGGCTATGTATATTTAATCTTAAAAAGAAAAAAAGGAAGAAAATATTTCATCCCATTCTTTATAGTAATGTCAACCCACTTCCATATACAAGGTAAATAGACATCATTTCCCTCTCTTGAACATAAAAGAAAATATAAGATATACACACCAACATAATTTGTTTTTGATAATCCATTTTGCTATCGAGGTTATTATTTGCATTATGTATTGTACATTTATTGAATAATGTAGAAAAACTACAATTAATGACTAGATGAGGAGTGGACATGGATTTAGTGATCTAATGAGGAGTTGGTTGTAAACCCAAGCCACAAAATTTATTTTATCACCTATCGCTCTAATGAATTGATGTTATTTCTTATGTAAGCATTGGAGGGTGTATGGGTAGCTGACAATAAAGAACAAAAGCCCATGCAACCTTCTGACCTCACAAGACATGTAGAAATCCACATGTAAGGGGGGGAATATGCAAGGTATGTGGGCGAAGGCATATAAACTACACATAGTAGTGGATGTAAAAAAATGGGAAAAAAGAAAAGAAAAAAAAAGTTGGTGTACTCTCAAAAACAGAAGGAATCATACACATAATGACATAGGTTCAAGTAGAAAAGGGAAGTTCATTCATAGGGAGAATGTCGAATTGGCATACAAGATTTATGAATTGAACCTACAAAAGGAAGAAACTCAATGAGAAGCATGATCGTGAGAGAAAATTATATAGGTGAAGACACTTTTTTACATATATATGTGGGTTAGCAAGTGGAAAATTATCTTCTTCTGATTCATGTTTGGCAAAGTGGAGACTCCGTGAATTTGGATACCTGCAAGGGTTTGCAAATGGATGTTTTGTGTGATTTAGATCCCTATTGAAGAGATGGAGACATAGGGGATATGGTTTTCTATAGAAATGAGCAAGTGCAGACATTGCAGAAATTTTACATTTTTAATTAATCACACAAATGGTTTATTAAATAAAGGTAGTTTATGCATTGAGTATAATTAATTTAATTTTATATCAATTTCAAACTGATGTTCTATGGTTTCATCAAATAAAAGAGATGTATAAATATTATGTAGAATTAAGGATGCATATGCAACATGGGAGAACCCAATCAACATGAACACAACTCAATGGTCGGGTTATATGATTCAAGAAGGTATTTTGTTTAAGGAAAGTAATATTTGCATACCAAAATAAAGGGATAATTTGATAAAGGAAAAGCATAATGGATGACTTTTGGGACATTTTTGAGATGATAAGTTATTTGTTTTTTTAATTTTTGGTCATAAATGTAAACTTGTGTGAACAAAATTTTCAAAAGGTGCATAATATGTTAGTATGTTAAATGAAGGAATCATAACACATGGTTATATCAAGCATTTCTAATTCCAAGTAGAGTGTGAGAATTAATGAATATAGATTTTGTTTTCATGAGGTTGCATTGAGTTCAATGAGGTAATAATTCAATTTATGTTGTTGTAGACATATTTTTAAATATGGAACATTTCGTATCTTGTACAAAGAATAGTGATGCCACGGATACATTTCTAATTCATTATTTAAAGAAATTGTAAGTTTACATGGTTTTCCTAAAAGTATTATTCCATATAGAGATATAGTATTTGTAGACCATTTTAGACAAGTATATGGAAGAAACTACACACTATGTTGAATTTCAATTCAACATATCGCCTACAGACTAAGGGACAAATAAAGGTGGTAAACAAAATCTTAGGGAATATTTTGAGAAGTTTAGTGAGTGAGCATCCCAAACAGTGGGATCAAGTACTTACTTGACTGAATTTTCATACAATGATTCACCTAATAGAAACATGAGGATGAGTCCATTTTAGACAATGTATGTAATGCGTCCAAAAGGAATTGATGAGTTTATAAATTTGAGAAAGAAAGAATTGAGTGCCGATGGTGAAGATTTTGCAATGAGCATGTAGGAGTTACAAGAGAGAGTCAAACAACAGTTGCAAGAAAACAACAAGAAGAAAAGAGAAGATATGAAAAGAAGATAGCTGGACATTAAAGTTGGTGACTTAGTGATGTCATATCTTAGAAAGGAAAGGTTTCATGCAGGGACATGCAATAAATTAAAACTTAGGAAAATAAGTCCATGTAAGATTTTAAGAAAGTTTATTTCTAATGCCTATGTGTTAGAACTACCAATTGATTTGGGATTTCTTCATTTTTCAATGTTGAAGATTTGCATCCCCTGAAGGAGACAAGGCGTATTACAATTGATGAGATCGTAAGTGATGGATATCAGAATAGTGGTTGAAAAAAAAACTACTAAAAGTAGTTTAGATAGAGATTGATGTAATATTAGATCAAAGAGTAGCTAAAAGAACAGAAGGTAAAGAACAATTTCAGTAGTTGGTCTAATGGAAGAACCAACCAACATAACGTGATACTTGGATGAAAATAAAAGATATTTACAGGTATGGCAGAAACATTGAAGACCCCATGAATATTTCTTGCTTTCCCTTGGAGTTTGATGCAGGAGCATTTATCAGCCAAATTGAATTTTGACCTTCTTAGATCAAAACTCATTTACCAAAGGAAGTTTGTTTCCTTTGTTTACTTAATTTGTAGTATTTTCCTAGTTGTAATCTGGAAGAATCTATTTTCTTAGGAAGTTAGATGAGTGTCATCTAGTTGCTATGTAATTAAATGTTAGAGAGATGGGATCAGAGCTCTTTAAAAGTGGAAGAGTGAGTGTATGTTGTAAATAGGAAGTATGTAATAGCCTTGTAGATTTATAATCCTTCTTCTATTATTGAATTTATATATCCACATGAACCTTATTGTGTGTTCTCTACATAACTGAATTTGAGTTGTTTAAGCATAGAAATAATTGTTTTATTTATTTATTGTAAGAAGAGTTGAGTGTTGTATATGAATGATTCTAGATTCAATATTGAAAAAATAACTTGAATCTTAAATTTTTGGCCTAAGTATTCATTTAGAGCTATCCAAACAGATCCATCAATTGATAGAGACATAATTCGAAGCCTGTTGTGGATTCCTTCATCCGTACAATGGAGGCCTTTGAGTTTAAAACATATTTGGCCCAACAAAGATTCAAGTGATAAAGCTAATAATAAGGTATTTAGTGTGTAACCCACCAAAACATATTAAGGAGAAGCGAATTTTGAATCGAGATTTACATCCAAATCATAAATCATTTGGGTGGACCCCACTATAATTTGCAATACTAACTTGATTTTAAAGTTCATTCCCACCCAAAAGAAACTAGAAATCGCTTACCAACCATCCATATGCTAAAGCGATAACAATCTCATAAAAAATGTGCTTGTTTACTTTTCCATAATTGGTGAATGTCCTTTTAGTTTTAGCACTCTTCTTGTCTTATAAACATAATCTAATTATTCAACTCTTTGTCAAATTTTATCAGTAATACAAAAACCCAAATAGAATTTAAATAATCAAATTTAAAAATAAAATAAAATTTTAAACAATAACATAAATTATTATAAATCGCCACATATATAAATAATTAATTAATTAAAATTTTAAAAACACATTATAATATATAGTTATATTATAATTTATAAATAGGAGCTTTCAAGATAATGTTGAGGATGCAATTTGAAACAAACTTTCAAGTGAAAATGGCAAAGCATTGTTTCAATTAAAACTATTATTATGATTAATTTGTCTTTGATAGGTGAGACATAATGTTTTTTTTTGTTTTTTTGTTATTGTTGTTGTTATTTATGTGATATTTGAGATATAATGTTATTTTAAGGTATGATTGAGTTGAGATGTTTGTTTTACAATTAAGTATGATGATGATGTGTAGGTATATTTGTGCTTTATTTGGAGTTGACACTTGTCTTTTAAAACAATATTTAATTTAATTTTTTTAACCTAAACATCTTACCTTTAAATCTATGGGGAGCTATGATTTGAATATCGGTTTTTGGAGTTTCACCAATTTCATATTTTGTTGATTAACGAATTGAGTTGCCCCCTATGGACAAAAATACTTTAATTTTAAAAACATTAGCGACTATAATAAAAACATAAATGATCATACATATTTGTTTACTTTTAGTTAAAGAAATTATAAAATAGTAATAATTGCCTCATTCTGCTCACTTGATTAGTTGATATTTCACTTTCACTCTTCTAGGAGTGAGAAAAGTAATTAAAGGTAAAAATAATTTAGAATAAGTGGTTAAGTCATTCAATTTATTTCTGTAAGTTTGGGAGTGGTGAGGCTACATCATGGCCATGTCCAACAATAACACCACTCGAATAGGCCAAATAATTGAACCAATGACTTAACATGGAGGAGTGCCTTAACAAGTTACCATATCACCATCTATTAAAAACCCATCAATTTCTAACTCATCCAATTTTTAATATAAAATATCAAGGCTAATAAATTATCTAAAAATACATTTTAAATAATGAAAGATTACACAATCTATATTAAGAGAGACATAGAAAATGACCATAAATATATACATATTTATCAAGCACTATAAAGGATTAAATTTCTTGACTTGTAAATATTTTCTCAAGTTTTTCTTTTAAAAGAAATATTTGCATATAATGAAATTCAATCCCTCTAAACTTTTGGTAGATTTGTGATTAAGATAAATCATTTGATAAGAATACCATGGAAAAAATAATTCTATACAAACACTATATGTTGCTTA
>APFE031533606.1:6041-25537 GCA_000404065.3 Pinus taeda | reverse complement strand
CTCAAAAGAAAAACAACAGTAAAAAGTAAATATTTTATGAGAATATAAATAGTTATTCTGTTAATAAAAAGAATTTGTTTTACTTATTATTATTTTTTGAAATACATTAGATGCTATCATGTAACATATTAGACTCCTAACTGCCAAGAAAACAATTGGAATGAGGTATGGTCCAAAAATGGTATTGTTGGCTAACTAGACCACCAAAAGAATACACGATTGTAGATAAATCTCTTGGGTGGGATCCCTGGATTTGGGTGTCTCCATTAATATTGCCACTTGCCCATGGACAAAATTATGACATCCTCCATCTAGCTACCATCAATTCAACCACGTCTTATCATTCTAGCACTAGCCTTTATCACTTGCCTCTTGCATAACATCCACATGCTCAATTTAAATAAATATCCCACTCTCCCTCCAGGCATATTAACTCCTTACACCAGGACCTTGCCTTGGTAATTTCCTTCGACTACCCCACTCACACTTTGGCCTCTCCCGACTACCTATTCTACTCCTGTAACCATTGTAACCTCCTTTACCTCTTGCTCACTCCTCAGACTCCAATTACTCCCTCATGAAGCACGAAAGAGGCATAGGTCATTCTGCTGGGCATGGAAAGGGTAGAGGTCACCTGCCTACCTCCCCAATCATAGAAGAAGACTGGATTATGTATGACCATGAAATTTTTACTCATATACACTTGTAAGCTTTTGATTTAGAATACGAAGAGGTTTGTCATGGTCACAACACTCTAGGTGCTCCACAACCTTCTTTCCCACCACCTCCTTGTCGAGGAAAGAAACAAACCCAATGCCACCAGCTAGATGGTCGAGCTCCCTAACAAATATTTCCATGCCACCACCTCTATGTGATGCCTCTCTCGTGAGACTAACATTGACTTCCTCATAACATCCCCTTCTCCTCTTTCCCTGACCCCTCAACCTTCTTCTTTAAGACCCTCAGTTCAGCTTCTCCTCCAACCTTCTTGGAAACTAGAGGCCACCCATCTCGAAATCGCAAGCAATAGGAAGTAGATGTGCCTCAGGAGAACACTCGACCGATGACTCCCAATCTTTCTCCTCCTTGCCCTAGGTTGCATGGTTGCTACATCATCAAAGAATCGCGTGCGAATGTAGACATGGCTAACCCACTTAGAGATGGACATGCACAACATCAAAAGGTTAACGTGATTTCGGGTCCTCATGACACTAAATAAACTTCCTCAGGTTATCTCCAACAATGTTTTTTTTTTTGCTTTGTCTACTCTTCAATGTTTGTCTATTAGTGACTCTATTCCACCACAATTCACCTATATCGAATTTTGTAACGTTGATCTTGAATTCTATTTTGCCGATGCACTACATTAGTTTTGAGCCACAAACATTGGAAAATTCTATGGTTTCCTCTTCCAAGGGTAGAGAACCTCAATGGGTGATGGACTAAGACCCCCCAAGGATGTTTGTTTTTACTCTATGTATATTTCAACGTTAATATAATGTGAGCCTTTGGTAAGAAAATAAATGTCATGGTTGGGAACTGTATGTAAAAGAGTCGAGGGAGATAAAGATAACCTGAACAAAAACAAAGGTGCTAATGGGAGAAAAAGACTAGACCTAAACCTAGAATTAGCAGGTCACTATTTGGGTTAAGGAGGTGGAATATGTGAAAGAAATACTAAGTTTTTTTCCTCATAGGAAAGAACTAGAACTTGGGGAGAACTGTTGGAACTGTAGTTCAATATTTGGGAGGAACATGATAGTGTCTAACTATTTCGAGGAACAATAGATATGTATATGAGTATTTTAAAAATTGTGTTAAATATATTTATTTTTAAAGTTCAAAGATGCGAATGTATAAGGTAATACTTTGTTATGAATAAATATTACACTATTTGTATTAAAGGGATAGAATGGTTAATTTTAACTAATGACTCTAGTGAAAAAAGTGCATATTTTTGTGTTAGATTCACTATAGAAGAACTGGAAGTTTAGAATAGAAGAGATAAGATAGGTATCTGATAAGTTAAAGTCTAAATATTCCTCTTACTATAGAAATTCGAGTAAGGGAACTGAACCAAGGAGCCTAGCATTGATTTCTAGTATAAAGAGAGAGTAAGTCAATGGTGGTCATAAACACAATAAAGTCCATGGATGTTGGCTAAATTCAATTTCTAACCAGAACAATCAATAAATTCATGTGAACAATTAGTCCCAAATGGTCGGTATCTCACTTGTTTATGAAATTGTGAACATATCTAGTTTGCAAAAAAAGGGAAAGATTGCAAAATATAAATGATATAATTGAATAAGAATAGAATTGGAGCCAAGATTAGCATATTATAGGTAGTAACAAGCAAGGGGAAACCTCATCAACTTGCTAAGAATACGTAGTCCTTAACTATAATAATATTAAGGCTCTAAAGATCACCTTAGGTACAAAAACCATGACAATGGCCTACCAGGCCTTCCGACCTACAAACTTGCTTCTAAATTGAAATAGTAACCATACTATTTGCAGTTGTATGTATGCATTGCAAGCCTGTATTTATTTTACATGGAAAAAAATGCCATAATTAAATTGCAGTGCATGCTGCATGACTTTTATAGAAAATCATTTACACTGTAGAGACAAAGAAAGGAAATATCCAACATTTCCATAAACTCCTGTCTTTACAATAATAACATTTATAACAAAGTAAAAGAAGTAAATACATTAATAGTCATTATATGTAATAACAATTAGAAAATGGGGCCATCCAAGTCTTTTTCATAACCAACATTCAAATATATGGGATAACTTTATCATCGTTAAAGGGGAAACCTTTCTTCAAGATTTAGAATTAATTAGCTAAAGAGGATGGGATATCTATCTTATATCTAAATGGAACCCTCAAGGAAAATACCAAATTTAATAAGAAAAATCCCTGACTAGTTAAGGAATTTCATTTTATAAACCTTTATAAAGTTAACACAACCTAACAGGATAGAATAAAAGCTCTAATAATGGCTTTGAGACCTATGAAAGGAATTAAGAAATATCAGTACTTGGAAGAGAGAAGATGAAAAGGAGAAATTTCATAAGAAAATAAACTTTAAATGAGGGTTAGAAATTTCCTGCAAGCACAAAAAACTATTTCCTAGACTTTAGGCAATTGAGAAATATATACCAAAATTGTTATAAATGAATTTCAGTTTCAAACTAGTGCCATACCTTGGTGAAAGGTAAGAGACAATTCCCCACATAATTTTCGAAATAAAAGTGGGGTTTACACTCAATAAATATATTAAAATATAGACAGAAAACCCTTTTGGTAAGGGAAATAGAATTAGGCTTTTAAGTTAGAGTTTCTAACCAAGAAAACTACCTACCAAGAAGCCATGGGAAGGAAGGGTGAGGCAAAAATGACAAAAAAGGTTTTGGATATCATGACTGAACCTAAGAGAGAATTCCACACTTGTCCCTGCAAGAAATCTACAAAATGGGAATTAGAAATGCTCGACGCCCAAGTCATGTAAGAGAAAAAAAAGATTTATACCTTAAGGAAAAAATGTTGAATGAGGAGAGGATATGGTTAATGTTCAACCTGGCTTAAACCTACCTCTATCAGTAGAGAAAAACATTTTCCTCAACAAAATACCTTCAAAGAAAAAAAAAATCCACAGAGGGAACCTTGTACATGCATGATGATACATTTGATTTTGCAATTTTACTGTCATTATTGAAGAGCTCTACTCTAAAACATGCCAAAATGAAAATGGAAATTTGATAGAGAGGTAGAAGGTAGACAGTTACCCTAATGGTATGAATTATCATCCCCATTGTTAGCACTCTGTAATTTTCCTAGGCTGAGGAAGAAAATTACAAAGGTAACCACAAACCACTTTTAAAACTGGGATCTATCCCTTCCAACTTTAGAGAGGGCTCTCTCTATATGATTTTTAATATTAATGTTCATATTTTAAGCTATCTATTAAAGTTCGAGGTGGCTTTGTCAAAATTTTGGATGAAATATGTTGAAAAATTCCATTGGCATGATGTCATAAACTTTTGGGTAATCAATTATAAATTTAAAAAGTAGCTATAACAAGGCAGGGTAGGCAAAATCTTGGATCTTAAGACATTTATGTTGTGGCTGAGATGAAAAAGTAGATTATCAGTTAAATATAAAGCATATTTAAATGAATTTTATATTTAATCTCATGAGGAGAACATAAATATTGTTTAAAACAAGACAGAGCAAAGTATGCTTAAGTAAATTAATCTCTTAATCTTCTTGCAACAAGCATGAGGGAAATCTATATGGAAACTAAGAAAAAGAACAATTTAACATGAGAGAAACATCACCATTTATTCGACACAAGAATCCTGGAACAAAATTGCCTCTGTATTTCTGAAAATTGATTACTTTGAGTACAATCCACAACCTACATCAAGGTAGAGCTCTTTTCTTCATACATAATCCAACCCTTACTAAGTCTCATTACAAAATATTTAAAGAATTTGTTTTGAATAAACTTAGACTTGAAATAGAACTTATTACAAAATAATATCTACTAAAAAAATGTAGATATTTTTAAAATAGTACTAAGTAATATAAAATCTGGATAAAATTCGTTTTCCTGTTGAATCATTGAAGTATATATGTTGCCGATTGTAGCTATTTTCCCGCTCCTTTTGTTTGTCTTGTTGCAAAAATTGTAGGTTTTTTGTTTGTGCTCATTCGACCAATTCTAGTAATTTGTCCCATCTCTCTTCATTTGCGATAGAAAATTTTACCATGCTTTCGAATCTTTCATCTACCTCTGCATAGGTCTAGAAAGTGGGATTGTTCAGAAACAAATGATCAATCTCATGCTGAATGTTGACACCCAATTGTAGGCCTTCTAGGAAAGCTTCTCCACTGATAGTTCCTTTTGCCTTTGCAAATTTATATGCATATGCAACTTTGTTGCATAATTGATCCTCGTAATTTTCTAATGGAATCAGTTTTACATTAGAAATTCTTAGAGTTGGAAGCCTTTTCTCCTACAACAAAGCAAACTTTCAGTTAAATCTTCTGAACTATAGCTCCAATTATTTGCACTTATTTTCTAACTTCACCATAATATTTTTCTTAGTCAACACTATTTTGAATTCCATTATTGTCTTTGTCTTGTCTTGAATACTATGCACTTCAAGCTCATCTCTAGCCTTGCAGTTTAACATCCTTATAATTGTATGTGCTTATTCTGTCTGTGTTCAGTATCAACTATAGGTTTTTCAATTGCTCCTTTAACTCTTTGTACTAGTTCTTCTTGTTAAAAAATAATTCGAATGGATGGCCACAATTCTATAACATTTGCATTAATATTGTGCCAAATGCTACATTTGGCTTCTAATAACATCTGAATTGCAAGGGATTCATCCTCATAATTTGAATCTTCTAAATTAATTTAAAATTATTTTATACCTCTATCAGATATGCATTGTCTACTTTGATCTTGTTCTGTTCCTAAAGCTTGAGCTCGCTTGTTTGAAGAATCTGAAGTTGATGTGTGTGTTTTCTATTGTGTTGATGTACCTTCCCCTTTTCCTTCAACAATGTTTCCATGTCCTGTTCCATTTTCTGGATTTGAACATTTTGTTCCATTATTATTTTGAACAATTTTTCTTTCTCCATCTCCATACCAGTGACTTCCTTGGCCTAAGGGTGTTATGTAGTTGGGAGCTTAATCTCATTCCTAAGGGCTTGAATGTCTGCACTTTTGTTCTTAATTATCTCCTTGACTGCCTTGAAATCACTGGGATCATATCGTAGTTTGATAATTAAATATTTTAAACTTTTAATCCTGGTGCCTTTGGCTAGAGAAGACATTCTTTCAATTTTCAACTGTGAATGCATATTATTTAAAGAGGTGTGCAACTTATAAGAAATCATGGTTAAGATGGTTAGTTTTGAGTAAATCATCTCACCTACTTGCTTATGAAAGTTGATTTGATCAATTTCATGAATGTTCTTGGTATCAACAAAAAATATTGAGGCCTTATAATCTTCAGCACTTTTGGGAAATGGCACTATAGGTTCCAAAAAATCCATTTGGAACTACCCTTTTTCTATGTCAAATGCATATGTAAACCTATGTTGGGTGGTGGTAGTTTTTTTCCAAAACCCAGAATATGTTGAAGTCTTTAAAGCTTCATACTTCGACTTGATCTCCCTATATCTTGTAAAAATGATTTTTCTCTCTCCAATATGAGAGGTAGAAGAGATATAAGGCTTAGTTTTCTCCTCAACATGTTTGAATGGAGTGGTAGGGATGCCTATCAAAACCGTGGTACTTTTCTCCTATAAATCCTTTTCTTTTGAGGATTCTTCTTCAATAGTTATTGCTTGAGAGTGAGTCTTACTATTAGACTTAGTAGTGGCCTTTGGATCCTTATTTATTCTCTCGAAAACAAGGACATATGCATCCTGAGATTTTGAATCTACAAGGGACATGTTTCCCCTTGGGCTCTTGATTTATTTCTCTTTTGGGACATGAGTTTGTAGAGATGATTGATTGAATAACTACTCTTCAACCTCATGTAGTGTGTCTTATGTCCACTAATCCTGATTAGCATATTTCTCTATCTCTGGCCTACGTGTATGTGCATATGGAGTGCTCTTTTGTTCCAACCTCAGCTATGAAATGATCCCTAAAGGATCATAAGGCCATGTGAAGCTTGGTTTGAATTTCATCTGCTTTAAGATTCCCTCAACTTCCTTTTCTGCTGCTCTAGTATTTACAATATAGGGCCGTACATTTTCCTTTAATTTAAATTGTGCCTTCTTCTTATTTGATACAAAGTACAAGTCATCCATATTCAACATATGTCGAGCATATTCCAGGGCAAAGACACTGATTGGCATAAACTTTCGTAATCTATAGGAAGGATTTTCACAATGATAGATTCCAATCACTATTAAATTTTGGTGTAAATACTGGTCTCCAAATTTTGACTTTTTTGATACATGTAAAACCTTCTTCATCTATAGTGAAATCCGTGGTATAACATCACTGCTAAGTAGACACAAGGATGTATGTAGAAACTTATCCACAAAATCGGTGTATGAGTAATCCTTCGAGTTTCTTCTGACTAAAGAAGTCTAATGAATGCAGATAACAAATTTCTCTAGTCATCCATCTTCTCCAATTGAAGCTTGAACTTGTTTTCCTGGTAAAATAACATGAGATATACTAAAACTCATTGGTGTTTGAACACCCCTTAAGCCTTAAACTTGAGAAACTGCTCGTTTATACCATCTAATAAGAATGGGTTGTAATTGAAAAGAATTGAAGGCTTCTGACCAACTGTAAATACTGATAAAACCTAATACTACCTCATCTACCCACTAGTGTGTATGATAGCCTAATAAATAAGTAACCATAGAAATGACTTGTTTGGACATCTTTGGGAAGATAGAAGTATAGTATGGGGGATTTGTTCTCAGTAATTTAGATTTCACAGGTTAAAAATGTTAAAAAATATGGGCTCGCTAGGGAAAAGAAAGATTTTTATATATCTCCATGAGTGCATCATTGGAAAATGGGTGTAGAGAGGTTTGAGGATTTATCTGGAGAGCTTGAAAAATTCTTTCTGGGGAAATGGAAAACAAGAACTCATTGTTTTGGGCAATTACTGCTTTATGGATAAGGAGGTACATGTGATGACACCATGTAGAAAATTTGTAGAAAATATGGGTTTGAGGAAAGGTAAATTTAGGGAGAAATGATTCCCAGATACTTAAATCATCGCTCTGGTTTAGATATTTATGGTTTTCCCAATTATGGATTTAATACAGATCAAATTCACATAGGGTTTCAGCTATCTTGTACTTAGTATCAATCAATGGCGTCTTATATAAATCAGGGATAAGGGGGTATCATAGGATTCTCCTCTGACATCTTTTCTTTTCATTTTTAAGACGACATTTTTAATTTCAAAGGACAATTGATGAAACAGTGTTACCAAATTTTTTGTTTGACTGAAAATTACAGAAGGAAATGGCTCATAGAGGGTGTAGATAAACTTCAAAAGACCTCAAGGTAGGCCTTCATAATTCAAATAATTGTCGAAAGGAAAAATCATAGGTTACTGAGAGATTCTTATAACGAGGTTCACAAGGGTTGTGATGAAATTGTTACCATTTCTAGAGTGGGGTATTAATTAGGAATGCATCTATTGGTGGGAAATATTAATTGATCAACATTTATTTGATATTTCCAGTTGATTTGAAAGGTAACGATCAATTGCCATGGAGGGGAGGTGACATGGATGACGAGATGCATGACAGTTAGCGTGAGTGTATGGTGCGAGGGTGAATGGGTAGAAGGAGGTGCGGGATGGCGATTTTTGGTAGGTGTAGGAGTGGTAAGCTATATCGAGAAGGGAACCCCTGAAAACATTGCGAGATGGACACATAGTCAGAGTGGTTTATTTATAAATCACTTTTCAAGCCCCCCAACCCCCCTTCTGTTAAGTGGAGAAGGGTCAGAAGGGGCATGGGGGGGGGGATCTGTCTGCCACCATTGATTTGGGTGGGGAAAGTTATAGCTGTAAATACATGCATAACTTTATCTAAATGGGAAAAATGTATCACAATAAATTAAACTATACTATATATATATATATTATATATTATATATATTTATATTATATATATAATAATAATATTATATTATATAATATATATTAATATATATAAAGATTATAGAATTATATATGGGAAATTTAACTAAACGTCCTAAGGGTGTTATTATGTTTTTTTTTTTCATATTTATTTTTATAGGCTAAACAAATTAAAAATATTTTTTTTTTTTTTTTATAATATCCGTGTCGGATAAATGGCTAAATAAAGATACTGGACTACTATATTTATAGAACTCTAATAGTAGCTCCAATAGGGATCACATCCTCCATGTGATGTGTCAATAATACCGTAGATTAATAGGCTTCTCTGTTGGTCATTTATTTTATCATCCAACAACTGGGACTAACCTATTGAAACTAAAAAAGCATACATATGGTATAAATTCATTTGAAACTTAGGGCCTTCACTCCTGGCTTCAATTTCTAATGAAAACCACCCACACTTGTATTACTTGAAATAATAAAATGATATATACAATGTTGTGTTTTGTGATAAGCTAAACTTAGGTGAAGTAGTGCTTGAACAACCTGCAATTAACTGGTCCTCTTGGTAGTGTTTATCTAGTCAGGTCTTCTAGTAGAAATGCATTGGTTCCACAGAAATCTCCAATCTTGTAAGGGAATTTCCATAAACCCTCAAACTTTCTATGTTTTCCCTTATCCTCATTTCTGGCATCCCATTTACAAAAAATTTGTTGAGTTGGAAATAATCTTCTTTGACTCTACTATCATGAATTATTTTAATCTTATCTTGAATTATATGTGTGTTGTTGTAGACTTGTTCTCTAGTCTGTTTTAATTGTACCATTTGATTTATCCTTTGCTGTGCATCATTAGGTTTTACTTCTATTTCCTGCTATAATTTTAGCATTGGAATTCCTAGAGAAGTAGGAAAAAATGCATCTATTCGATAAACCAATTGGAAAGGTGACATTCCAATTAACTTCTTTATGCTTATCATATAAGCCCATAAATCATTTATCAATTTCTTGTGCCAAGATTTCTTGTTTTCTTGCATCAACTTCTTTATGATTTTGACTAGGCTCTTATTAGAAGATTCTGCTAACCCACTTCTGTAAGGATAATAGGCAGTAGAACATCCTAATACTATATGATATTTGTTGCAGAAATCAACCATCTTTTTATATTTAAAAGTAGTAGCATTGTTTGTGATGATTTTATGGGGACAAAAAAGTCTAGAAAGAATATTACCTTCCATGAATTGGATGATTAATGAGTTCGTGGCCTGCCTAGTTGGAACAACAAATATCCATTTGGTGAAGTAATGAATAGCTATTAGAATCCATGTATGCTGAGCCAGATAATTTAGATTAATTTCTCCTATAAAATCTAAACCCCACTATTGGAAAGGCACCTCTACTAAAATGGGCTTCATAGTCAAAGGTAAGAGTTATCTCTTGCCTTCAAAAATCTGAGACTGATGACAAATTGAAACCTTTTTGTGAGTATTAGAAAACAAAGTAGGCTAGTAAAACCTAGTTGTTAGGATTTTTTTGTTGTGGCTTTCCAGAAAATATATCCTCCAAGTCATCTTTATGAAATTTGTCCACTATCTTCTTTTCTTCATGTTTCAACAAACAATTTAGTAAAATTCCTCTACCGTCCTTCCAATATAAAGCTTGATCTAAACTGCAGAACTTTACAACTTTTAGTTTGAGAAATATTGCCTTGGTTTTTGCAAACCAAGTGGAGCTTGTAAATTTTGCAGAATAGAAGCAACATTTGTATACCAGGGAGAAGTAACAAATTTTCTGAAACCTTTGGAGTCATCAACTCCTCCTGTCCATCAAGAGCAGCTACAAAATTGATGTCTAACGCATGAAAATTTGAGTCAACCATCAAATTTTCTAATCCTTTACATTTGATAAGTTTTGTGGGCTTTATTTCAATGTCATACTCAAAATTACTGCTATCCATTTGCCTCTTTCTCCATCTGAATTAGTTTTAATAATGATGTCCTTTGCTACTGCACTTGGAACAAAAGCAATTATGTGAGAATGTAATATATACATTCTAAAATATTTCAAGGCCTTTACTAAAGAAAATGTTTTCTTTTCTATGATAATATATTTCAAAGATGCATATCTTAATCCTTTGGCGAAAATTTCTATAGGCTGCTCATGTCCTACCTTGTTTTTCTGTAATAATACTATAGCGATAGCATGTTCTAGAGAAAAGGAAAGAATAATGAAATCTTTAGTGTAATAAGGGCTAATAAAAATAGGATCATGGGTCAAGGCTTCCTTTTCCTCACTAAATGATCTTTTAGCTTCAGCATTCCATTTTATTTCACTATCCTTACTCAACATGGTGGTGATAGCTCTTAAAATTTCAGCTAGGTTTGGGATAAACTTCCTCAGAAAATTAATTCTACCAATGAAAGATTGTACTTCCTTTTTCTATTTGGGGGGATCAATTTTCATGATAGCTTCAATTCTACTTGGGTCAATTTGGATAACATCTTTGGAAATTATATTACCTAGCATTTTACCTTCTTCCAAACCAAACATAGACTTTTTAGAATTCAAGGAAATACCAAATTTCCTACATTTCTCAAAGACTATTTTTAAATGGAACAAATGATCTTCATCAATTTTGGGAAACATAGTGATGTCATCTAGATATATCATAATAAATCTGTCCTTTTCATGTAAAAGAAATATCCATTTTTATCTGAAAATTTGCTCTTGTATTCATAAGCCCAAAGGGCATCTTCACATACATGAAAGTTCCTCATGGTGTTGTGAAGATTGTTTTGTCTTGATCATTTGAATGCAATAAAATTTGGTTGTAACTTAAAAAACCATCAAGCAATGAAATTGTACTATACCAACTACCCTCTGTAGAACATTATCCATTTCAGAAAGGGTAATTATCTTTGAGGGAGACTTTGTTAAGGTCTCAAAAATCCACACATAATCTTATTTCTCCATTATTTTTCCTCACTGGTACTAGATTTGATATCCATTTAGAAAATCTCAAAAGTACAATAATCTTGGCATAACAAATATTCCTTACCTCCTTTTCAATTAAAGGTAACATAACAGGATTAACCCTTCTTACTTTCTGTTTGAAAGGTTTCTGGTCCTCTTTAATAGGAATAGTACAGTGAATAATGTTATATCACAGGCCTTTAAATATTCGTATCTGCATGCAAAAGCATTAGAGTATTCTTTTAATAAATCATTGTATTTTTGTTTTTCTTCTTGAGGAAAAGATGTAGAAAGCTTCACAATCATTAGATTATCTTCAGTCCCTATTTTATAATCCTCAACTTCAGCTCCCATAAGTTTCATTTTGGGCTTTTGAGCCACAACATTAAAATCAAATAGTTCTTCAAGTGGTACTAAACCTCTTGGTATTATATTAGATTTTAATTGTAAAAATTCAAGTTCTGCTTCATCCATATCAACATTATCACTATTTTGATAAAAAATAGTTTGTTGTCCATCATCTTTAATAATGTTTTCCATAGCAATATGTAAATTTCCAGAGTCTCCCTTTAACTGTAAAAAATTGTCTAACTGTTTGTTAATGTCAAACACTTTCTAGTACCTTATGTTATCTGGGACAACAGGTCTATGTTTCACCTCAATCTCATATTTTTTTATTTGGGTGGAAAGGGATCTTACATGTACTAGCTGAGGTAGCCAATGCATCAACAAACACATTTTGACTTCTAGGAATTCAAGACAACTGATACTATGGAAAACATTACAAAAAATCTAAGATAACATTTCTCTATGCCCTCAACCTAATACGTTTAGCCGAATACTCACCTTTGATTTGATTTATGATGAGTTCTGAATCACCATTAATTGAAATTATTTTTTTCTCTTGATCTCTTCAGTAAGTGCAACCTCGAAATAAGTGCCTCATACTCATCTACATTGTTCGTACACTGAAAATTGAGCTTGTAGGAATATGTGTTTGATATACCTATGCTTGTGTCTAAAATCTATACACTAGCACCTTCTCCTTCCTTAGTGAATCCCCCATCAAAATCCATATGCCAAAGGCTTTGATCCTTATCATATTCTATTTGAATCTTTAATTTCACATCCTATTTTTTGCTTGATTGACTTTCCATATCTGACACTTCTTCCTATAAGCATATGTCATTATACAGAATAAAAGAACCCATATATGAATGTATAGAATAAAGTGGGTAATTATTGGGGTTTTTGTGGCAACTTACCATATATTTCATTAGAGTTTCCTTGTACAACCCCCTTTTTTTCCCAATGACAGGAATAGTTGCATATTTCATGTCCATCTCCAAGGTACCATGCAAATTTTCTCCCCAAGATCTTGAGAAAGACATTCCAAATTTAGGAGGTATATCAACCACAACAATATCCATGACTAGAAATTTTGTTGGGATTTGGTTAAGGGTTACACATAAATCCTTGAACAAACCTAAGCATATTACTTTGCTTGAATCAAAAGAGAAAATGTCTTTATATGGCCTGGCTATATCTCATCCAAATTTTTCCATAATCATTTTGGGCATGAGATTATCTGCAGAACCTGAATCCAGCATGACATTGTGCAAACTAAAATTATGAATGTTAGGACTAGCATAAAATGGTAGAACATTACCATCTTGTGACTTTCCTTCAACTTTAGGTCCAAATAACAATTTAGGTTGGTCATCACTTAAGTTCACATTATCTGTTCCCTCTTCTATTTTTAGTGATTTTATAACTTGACCTCTATACATATGTTTTTTCACCAATTCAATTAGAGGAATAGAAATTTTGACTTTTGATAGCTCATTTTCAATGTTGAAAGAAGGTTGAGGCTTTTCTACCTTTGTTTGAGTTATATCTTTCTTTCTAGAGGTTTCCTTTGGAGGATCAACCTTTATTTGACTGGAAGAAGGTGTATCAATTTGGATCTTTTTAGGAGGATTTGTTGCAACTTTGTTATTTCTCAGATTATACTATTTGTGTACTTCCATAATAGGATTTTGATTACCCTTTTTGTAATCCTATGATTCTATAGACATAACATCTTGTTGTGCTAGCAATAATAGATCTTGTTCCTCTTTGTTGAAGAAAACATCATATATTTCCATTCACCAAAAATAATAATCTGATGCTCTTCTAACTCATCAGTTGCCTCATTTTCTTCCTCAGCATAATTTTGCTAGTAATGAGGTCTAATTTGTTGTTGATCTACTAGGGTTCTTTACTCTCTTTTTTTAATTTAGGGTTGGTTCCTTCTAAAATTTGGATTCATGATCTGTGGACCCCCTTGTGGTTCTATTGGTGGATATCTATCTTCCAAAGTCATTCTTTCCATAATCCTTTCCATAGTCTTCACTAAAGTGTCCAATTTTGCATTTGATAAAGAAGAAGGTTCTTCTTCAATGGTCACTCTTCTTTCAAATTTTAACTTTTCTCTTTTGGCCAACAAATTTTCCTCTACACTAACAACATTTCTTTGTATTTCTTCCAAAGTATCTGGATTTATTTCTCTCAATTGATAAGCCATATCAACATCAAATTCATTTGGAAATCGAATTAAAGCTAGTCGTAGTGGAGGTTTTATTACTGCTGGAATAGAATTATAAATATTGTTAAATCTAATGCAATAATCCTGAACTGTTTCACCTGGAGCTCTCCTTAAACTTTCATATTCTACAACGATATGAAGAGTGCTACTTTTCACTTCCCATATTGAAAGGAAGTTATGGTGAAATTGTTGTAGTTCTACTATACTGCTTGTTGGAAACCCTCTGTACCATTTTCTAACTTCCCCTACGAAAATTTGTATAAAGAGCCTTATTTTCACATCATCATCAAATTCTTCTAAGTCTATGAATTCATTCATTTTGTCGATGTGTTGTGTTGTGATAGAGCCAACTCCATCAAATTGGGGTATTCGTTGTGTATAATTATATTGAATGACATTCAAAGGGGCTTCTAAGGTAAAAGGAGCATAACTAGCTACCATGGTTGGAATATGAGAAGAGGAAGAACTTGTAGTTGTGCTTGATGTTAGGCATGGTAAAGGAGGTGAAATTGTTACTTGTTGAGTTGGTATAAAGGGGTCTGGATGAGAAATGAAATAGTGGTAGTAGAAAAAATGGAAACCACAGGGGAAGTCGATAATGAGGCAGAAGAAGAAATGGTAGTTTGTTGAACTATAAATGGTTTATGAGCATCCTAATTCAATTGTGTCACTACATTTTCAAGTTTTTCAAATTGTTGTACAACATACATATCAAAATCTGAAATGACAGGCTTATGTGTTGAGATATGAGGTTTAAAAATGGATTCATCAAAGACTGTATCAGGAAAAAATCTTTCTGATTTGTTTTTAAAAATGCTATGCTCAAACGGTAAATTAAATTGAATATCCTCAATTGTTGTAAAGTTTTTCGGGAGAATTAGATCTCGATAAAGGATTATTGCTTGCTTGACTTTATGTAAAAATATTTTCCTAACAAGATTCTAAGGGTTATTTACAACTTTAGGTGGGTTAGAATCTGGGAGGGATCTGATGTAGATTTTCCTGGGAGCCATATCTTCAAATAGATTATTTAGATCTAGGTATATACATAAATTCTGTGTGGAAAAACAACCTAATAGCTTCTACTTCACTGTCACCCACAGGGAATAGATTTTGAGTTTTGAAATCAATATTTACTAGGGAAACATTTTGATTTTGGATCATTCCCTAGTATGGTCATCAGAATGTTACTATTCTATAATTTTCCTAGGCTGAGGAAGAAAACTACAAACGTAACTACAAACTACTTTTAAATTTGGGATCTATCCCTTCCATCTTTAGAGAGGGCTCTCTTTGTATGATTTTTAATATTAATGTATTGGTTTTAGGCTAGGTATCAAAATCTGAGGTAGGTTTGTCAAAAATTTTGTTCAAAAATGATGGAAAATTCCATTGGGCATGGAGTCATAAACTTTTGGGTAATCAGTTACAAATTGTCAGAGTAGCTATAACAAGGTAGGGTAGGAATACTCTTGGATCTTAAGATATTTATGTTGTGGATGAGATGAAAAAGTAGATTATAAATTAGATATAAATCATATTTAAATGAATTTTATATTTCATGAGGAAAACATAAATAATTTTTAAAACAAGCTAGAGAAAATTACACCTAAGTAAATTCAACTCTTAATATTCTTGCAATAATCAAGAGGGAAATCTGTATGCAAACTAAGAAAAAATAACATTTTAATAGGAGAGAAACATCACCATTTGTTGGACACAAGAATCTTGGAACAAAACTGCCTCTGTATTTCTTAAAATTGATTACTTTGAGTACAATCCACAACCTATGTCATGGTAGATCTTCTTTCTTCATACATAATCCAACCCTTACTAAGTCTTATTACAACATATTTATAGACCTTGTCTCGAATAAATTTAGACTTCAAATAAAACTTATTACAAAATATTTTCCACTAAAAACATGTATATATTTATAAAATAGTACCAAGTAATAGAAAATCTAGACAAATTCAACTTTTCTGTTGAATCTTTGAAGGAAATCTGTTGCTGACTGTAGCTATTTTCTGGCTCGTGGTGCTTGTCTTGTTGCCAAAATTGTACGCTTTCTTTTTGTGCTCGTTCGACCAAATCAATTGGTCACATCTCTCTTCACCTAGGATAGATAAAATTACCATGTTTTTGAATCTTTCATCTACCTCTGTATAGGTCTGGAAAGTTGGCTAGTTGAGAAACAAATGATGAATCTCATGTTGAATGTTGAGATCAGATTATAGGCCTTTGAAGAAGTATTCTCCACTAATAGTTCCCTTTGGCTTTGCAAATTTAGATATATGTGAAACTATGTTGTATAATTGATCTTGGTAATTTTTTAATGGATTAAAATTTCCATTAGAATTTCTTAGAGTTGGAAGTATTTTCTCATGTAACAATTTAAACTTTTTGTTAAATCTTCTGACTTGTAGCTCCAATTATTTGCACTTATTTTCTAACTACACCATAACATTTTTCTTGGTTAGTACTCTTTTGACTTCCATTACTGTCTCTGTCCTGTCTTGAATATTGAGCTCCTGAAGCTCATCTCTAGCCTTGGAGTTTAACATCCTTAGAAATTTATGTGCATTTTCTGGCCTGTGTTCAATATCAACTTTAGTTTTTTCTAATGTTGTTTTAACTCTTTGCATTGGTTCTTCTTATTCAAAAATAATTTCAATGAATGGCCACAATTTTCTAACATTTGCATTGATATTGTGCCAAATGTTATGTTAGGCTTTTTCTAACATCTGAATTATGAGGGGTTGGTCCTCATACTTTTGAATTTGTTGAATTAATTTAAAATTATTTTGTACCTCTGCCAGATATGCATTGTTTTCTTTGATCTTATTCCCCTCCATCTTGGTGAGTGCTACTGTTAACTTTTACATTTCTTGAATTGTTAATGATAATTCTCTTAAATCTCGAGCTAGCTTGTCTAAAAAATCTAAATTTGATGTTTGTGCTATTTGTTGTGTTGATATACCTATTGTCAATGTACCTATTGCTGATGTAACTACTGTTGATGTACCTACTTCCTCTAGTTTCTCCGTTTCCTTCAACAATGTTTCCATGTCTTGTTTCATTTTATGGATTTTAACATTTTGTTCCACTATTATTTAGAAAATTTTTTCTTTCTCTGTCTCCACACTAGTCACTTACTTGCCCTGAGGGTGTTTTGTAGATGGGAGCTTAAGGAGTTTCATGAGGGATTGAATATTTGCATTTTTGTTCCTAATTATCTCATCGGCTACCTTCACATCACTGGAATCATATCCTAGTTTGATAATTAAATCTTCCAAAGCTTTAATCCTAGTGTCTTTGGCCAGAGAAGACATTCTTTCAATTTTCAACTGTGAGTGCATATTATTTAAGGAGGTATGCAACTTAGAAGCAACCATGGCTGAGATGGTTAGTGTTGGTAAATCATCTCACTTGATTTCTTATGAAAATTGATTTGATCGATTGCGTGAACTTTTTTTGTATCAAAAAAAAAATATTGAGGCCTTATAATCTTCAACACTTCTAGGGGTTGGCACTATAGGATCTAAAATGGCCATTTGAAACTACCTTTTTTCTGTGTCAAATGCAAATAGAAACCTACGTTGGCCGGTGGAAGTTTGTTTCCAAAACACTTAATATGTTGAAGCCTTTAAAGCTCCATTCTTCACCTTGATCTCCCTATATCTTGTAAAAATACTTTTATTTTCTCGAATCTAAGAGGTAGAAGAGATAAGAGACTCTGTTGTCTCCTCAATGAATGTGAATGGAGTGGTACGGATGCCTATCAAAACCATGTTAATTTTCTCCTATGAAACCTTTTCTTCTGAGGATTCTTCTTGAATAGTTATTACTTTAGAGTTAGTCTTACTATCAAACTTAGTAGTCATCTTTTGATCCTTGTTTCTTCTCTTGAACACAACGAAATCTGCAGCCTGAGCTTTTGAATCTGTAGGGTACATATTTTCCCTTGGCCTCTTGATTTATTTGTCTTTTGGGATAGGATTTTGCAGAGATGATTGACTGACTAACTTCTCTTTGACATCCTTTAGTGTGTTTTCTATCAAATTCTCTTAATTAGCATATTTCTCTATCTATGGCCTAGGTTTGTGTACATTTGGAGTGCTCTTATGTTCTACCCTTAGCTTTGAAATTATCCCTAAATGATCATAGTACCATGTGAAGCTTGGTTTGAATTTCATCTACTTTAACATTCCCTCCACTTCCTTTGCTATTAAATTAGTATTTAAAATATAAGGCCCTGCATTTGCCTTTAATTAAAATTGTGTGTTCTTCTTATTTGATATAAAGTGCAATTTATCCATATTCAACATTTGTCTACCATATTCAAGGGCAAGGACTCTCACTAGCACAAAATTTGGCAATCTATAGGGAGGAAGTTCATACCCATAGATTCTGATCTCTGTATAATTTTTGTACAAATACAACTCTCCAACCTTTGAATTCTCTTACAAATGTAAAACCTTCTTGATCTTTGGTGAAATCCTTAGTATAACATCAGTGCTTAGTAGACACAAGCATGTATGTAGAAACTTATCCACACAATTAGTGAATGAATACTCCTTTGAGTTTCTTCTCACTAAAGGAATCCAAGGAATGACTGATAATGGATTTCGCCATTCATCTATCCTCTGTAATTGAAACTTGAACCTACCTACCCAGTAAAATAACATGAGATATACTAAAACTGATTGGTGTTTGAACACCCCTTCAACTTTAAACTTGAGAAGCTTCTCATGTATAACATCTTATAAGAATTGACTATAATTGAAAAAGAATTTAAGGCTTCTGACTAACTACAAATACTAATAGAAAACCTAATACTACTTCATCTACCTAGTAGTGTGTATGGTATCCTAATAAACAAGTAACCAAAGAAATTACTTGTCTAGACATCTCTGGGAAGATAGAAGGAGAGTATAGGGGATTTGTTCTTGGGAATTTGGAATTATCAGGTAAAAAAGATTCAAAAATATGGTATTTCTAGGGAAAAGTAAGATTTTTATATATCTCCATGAGTGCAGAGAGGCATGAGTATTTATCTGGAGAGCTTGACAAATGATTTCTAGGGAAATGGAAAATAGGAGTTCATTGTTTTGGGAAATTAATGTTTTGTGGGTAGGGAGGCACCTGAGATGACTTCAAGCAGAAAAGTCTAGGAAAATATGGGTTTGAGGAAAGGTAAATTAGGGGAGAAATGATTCCCATATACTTAAATTGTCACTCTGGTCTAGATATTTCTATTTTACCCAATTATGGAGTTCATA
>APFE031533597.1:43821-53920 GCA_000404065.3 Pinus taeda | reverse complement strand
TAATAATAATAATTTGCTTTTAAAAAATAAAAAACACAGTCTCCTCTGTTTCTCTGTTTTTCTCCAAAAATTGTTGTCTCCATCTCCAAATTTGGTTCCAAAAAAGGATAAACAAAATGACAAGAGGATTTATGAGGAAGGAGCCCACCAACTCCTCCAGGATCCATGCACATCCACAAGTAGTGGACATATTCACAAGAGAAAATTGGATGAACTTTTTTGAGAAATTCTGAGGGTTTGATGAGGAAATTGCCCAAGAATTTGCCCACTCTTTAGTCCCTCACACCAGAAAACATGCCACTATCACCTTTAGAGGTTTTTCCATGGAGATAACCCCTGAATTTATCAGTAGGGTCACTACCCTTCCTCTTGGGCTGCCTTGGAGTAAGTATGAGAAACCAATTGGCTAGGCTGCCAAAAAAAACTACTTCCAAAACAACGAAACCCCTGTAGAGGATAAAATGGCATTAGAAGGGCTAGCATACCATATCTTTGGGATGAGGTTAGCTAGCAAATAATCAAATATATTTCCTGTGAGGAGAGGTACAGCATTGTCTATGGTTACCACTTTAGGATCCTTCATGAATTAAGGTATGGCATGGACATTCCAGCCCCTCAGAAGCTCAGCATCCCTTACTTCCTCCTGCAGTCCCTCATTGACTCCAGCACTAAGGCTCAAGAAGGAAATTCAGAGCAGCTAGCTCACCATGGATTAATTAAAATTTTAGTGGAAGAAGCTCTCCATACATTTACACCCCCTATAGCATGGGAAATATTCTGAAACATGACAGCTGAGGATGACATAAAGACCCTAACCTATGATATTAGTCCTACTGGCAGTGAGGAGGAAGAGCAGCAAGGAGAAGAAGGTGAAGAAAATGGGGACCTAGCAAAACAAGAAAGGAAGGAGGAAGAAACTAAGATAGAGGAGGAGAAAGCTGAAGAAATAGAGCAGGAAGAAACAGAGACAGAAAAAGAGACAGAAGGAGGAGAGAAAGAGTCAAAAAAGACAGAACAGGGAGAAGTGTCCCCTGAGCCTTTAGAAAGAGAGGCAGAAGTTGCTCTCACTACCCTCAGTACACCAATCAAACCAAAACAAAAGTGGAAAAGGCAGGCCTCCATGTATTTCAGGGCTAGGAAGAGCACAAGAATCAAAACAAGGAAACCTCAACCCTCTTCAAAAGTGCCAATTACAATTGAATATTCACCCTCTGCCCAAGGAAAATAATCCCCTTCCAAGGCACCTATCACATATGAAATAGGGACTCCTAGATCTCCCACATGGAAAGAAAAGGTAGAACTACAGGACCCAAAACAGTCCTATAGGAGGCTCAGACAGTTCTACAGGAGACACTGTCAAAACTACAAGAGACCCAAAAGCTCAAGAAAGAAATGGAAGGATAGCCACAGGTAAAGGAGGAAGAAATAGAGCTACAAGAACTTGATCCCCAACCTAGTCTTGCCTCCTACTACAATCTACTTGAGGGAGGAAGAATAATTCCACAAAAATTTGCAATTCCACTATTCTTTGAATTAGAGAAAGAAAGAATAAGAACACATAGGTGGATACAAATAGCCAAATCCAAAGGAGTTGAGGATGTTGGCCATATGGAAAACAAACTCAGATAAATGGGCAGAGAGTTGAGTGCTCTCAGACACAGGGAAGCAATTACAAGAAGCCACCTTGAAACTGAAAATGAATTGTTAAAGAGGTAGTTGCAAGAGAAAGAGACTCAGCTGGCATGCATGGCCAGCATATCCATGGAGGCATTGAAATGTAGAACACTAGAAAAGTCCTATGGCCTATATCTCAAGGACCAATGGTTACAATTTCAGATAAATACTTTGGCACAAAGAGGCACAATGCCTTTCCAAGATTATAGGTAGTTTATGGACCTGTGTAACCAAAGCACATCATAGGATAAGGCAAGGATGGTAGAATTCTACCTACATAACATGGCCCTCACAGACATGAATGTGTGGGACCCCAATTCCAGGCTAGGGGACCTGCGACTAATGGCCATGGCCTCATGGATGAACCATGAAGAGTTGAGGGCAACAAAAATAAGAAGGTTGATGATAAAAGAGCAGAATGAGCCATTAATTATCAGAGTTGAGCCATCAGATCCCATGGCACTCATCAACACACATAAACTTCTTGCCAATAATCCTTAGATTGCCCCCTAGATATATAAGTGTTCAGGCACAAGCCATTGCACATTTTGAGGATATGCAAAGGCTACTTGGGGATGACTATGTGCATGCATGTATGAGGAGATGGAACATCTTACCACACATTTTGTAGATCAGGGAATATCATTCCCCCATGAGGATGAAGGAGGCATTAAGAAGAGTGCCAATGTACAAGCGCTCCATGCAGAGGCTGAAGGTCAACTGGATTGGCCTCAAATTGAGTCCCCCACTGCTGTTAAGCATGCTGGAAGGCAGAAGAGAAGAAGAAGAGGAGGAGCAGTGGGAAGAGATAGAAAGGAAGGTAGGATTCTATGACAAGGAAGAGGAGACCACATCAGAGGCTTGGGATGCTAGGGAGGCTACCATGGCCATAAAAGATGAGAAGATGGACTAAGTTTCTTAGAGGATGAGCAACACCTTTAGTAGGGGGTGATGATGAGCCTCATAAATGGGTAATTGTATGGGCTCATTTTACCTCCTAACCTAGTCAAATCAACCATTCTCTTAGCTTATTACATGATTTTCTAATTATATTTATGATTTTAGAGTGAGTTGAGTTAGTTATGATGCCATCTGGTCTAACGTGTTTAATGCAGATTATTGATGATTTTTGAGGTCAAAATCAAAGATCTAGTGGACAAATGGCAGCAATAACTTGAAGTGGACAAAGGAGGGGACTTATAGGAGGGAATCCCCCTCATTTATTACTCCTCACTTTGAATTTCCTTTCATTCAACACGGAGTACAAGCAGCCAAGTCACGCAATAGAAGGCAATCGAGCAAGTGGAGGATGATTGATCATTATCTTGATTTTTGGGAGCCAAGCCTCCTTGATTTTAAGGAAGTTGTTTTTATCTTCATTTGTATAAGTAGAGGGGCCTAGGGCCTCACTAGGGTCAGATTTTTGTTGAATTTTTGCTTATGTAAACTCTGCTCCAACTTTGAGCTTATTAATTTTGAGACAGTTTCATGTAATCTTGTTATTATTTTGAAATAAAGATTAATCCTTTTTTAGTTAGCACCGAGTTACCTCAGAGGGCTGCGCTCTTGGGTTAGGGCCCAATCCAAGCAGCCAAGCTTCTCTTTACTTGTATTTGTATGTTTTATTTCAGTTTGTAGATTAGGTTGTTGTTAGATGTATTTCTTTTATGGTTAAGAATAGGTTGCTTTTGATGATTCAATACTTTGCTTCAATTTGTGCTTTCTATAGTAGGTTAAGCAGTGATAAAGAAAAGATTCAAAAGGCTATCAGTTGTGCCTTAGTCTCTCTTCCTCCCTTTGGGACCATGATTTGAGGCAAAGACCCTCTTGCTGCCCCAAAATCACAGATTTTCCTCATTCATAGGACTTCTAGTGTTTGCAGTTTTTTAGTTGGTTAATAGTCTAGTTTTGCTTTGCTTCATAACTTCCTCATCAAGATCACTTCTTTATTTGCAATAGTATTCTTTCATGCTTTCCTTTCTTGCAGCATTCCCCAGCATTTACTTTCATAGATCATAGTTTAGACTAGTTTGATGCAAAACTCTATTTTCCTAGATGCACTTCTTTCATTGCTTGCTTGATCTTATTGGTTGATTGTCAGTTGTTTATGCAGCAAATCTCTTCTAGCAATAGGCCAGCCTATTAGCCATCCCATCCTCCATCTGATTCATTCCCTACAGGTCGCCCAAGTCTCCCCTCAATTCTGCCTTAGTTTCCTGCATTTTCCATAGAATTTCTTCCTCTCTCCTTGAGCAACTCCAATCATCTTTCTCTCTCTTGATGATTCTTGGTAGACCCTAGGTACCCTAACACCTCATTCCAACCTTCATCCACCTTTTCCACCCATTTTCACACCCTCAAAACAGTAAAAACTACTCTCGAGCTCCTCTTGTAGGCCTCCTGTAGAATGTTGTTCTTCCTCCTGTAGATTTCCTGTGTCCTCCTGTAGATTTTCATGTAGGCTTTCTTTTGAAGTCCAAGTGTGGGAAAAGCCTCCAGAAGGCCACCTGAGACCTCCTAGGACCCAACCACACCATCCTACATCTTCTCAAGTCCCAAAACCACCCTCCAATGCCACCTATTCGCTGCCACATTCACAAACAATAAATTACATGCATGTCAAATTCACATAAAAATCCAAAAAGATAGTTTTTGCTCATGTACTTCCATAAATAACTTAGTTAGATGTTGTTTACTTCCTTGAGTAGGTAATGGCATTATTTTCATGGTTTTCATAGTTCTTTCTACAAAAGTAGGATTAGTTGGTTAATTAGGATTTACTTGGTTTGCTTTACATTCCAGTATTTCTCCTTTCTGCAGTTAGAGTAGTATCTGTAGAGTAGTCTTTCTCTCCTTTCATCACATATAGAGCTTCTTCTGGAATCCATATAAGTTGGCTTGAGCTCCTAGTGATCTTGCGCCGGCTGACAAAGTGACAACCTATAGTAAGAACTAGTACTTGTGCATACAGCACTGCCGCTTCCAAGTTTGTTACGAATTACCGGGTTGATAAGAGTAAAGTAGGCAGCCCAGGAGTTGCAGCATTATTGTTGCAATACTAGTGCTCACCAATGTCCCCTTCATGATACCTGGATTTGTAACACCCATGGTATACTCCCCATGATTTTTTGTAATGTAATTGTACTCTAATTATAAATGATTATAAATTTATTTGAATGGCCTAAAGAATGGGATCATATATCCATGATCTGAGGAGGAAAAGGAAGAATAACCTTAGTGGTGTTGGTTGGCACCACTGCTTAATCAAATGTGAAACTAGTAAGAAATATCTTGAATAATGTCCCATGAGGAACATGAAGATGCACATAACGAAAAAAAGAATTAAAAGGCGTTCAAACAGTAGAAAAAGTCTCTCTCGTTGAATGAAATAAATTGGATGAAGGACGAAGTTGGATTTTTTTACCAATAAACCAATCTTAGAGTGTTTTCCAAAGCTTATAAACCACTTGTAACAAAAATTCCCATACTCCTAGCGTTGAGCATGAATTCCAGCTGCGTTTTCTTGAAAAATCCCCTTGGATCATGGATCTGGCTAGGGTTGGCTACTGCAATAAATACAAGTGGTAGATAGTCTATGGTTTGGTGGTAATTTGAAGTCCCACCTTCAATATCAACCATTGTTAGGTCTCATAAGTGTTATTAATTTGTAATATATGAATATGATGATTAGTTCTTTATTGAAATTAATGTATAGATTTGTGATGATTTTGTATGGCTATAGGAAATCATTGCGTAAAATTAATAGGCAAAATTTCATTGATTGTTTTGTGGCTTAAATTGAAAATATACCTTGACGCTATAAGAAATATGTCTTGATTTTTATGTGCAATTTAATATGTTGCATGTGGACATACGAGGCTCTGTGAGTATAATTGCTCACTTTTCTACTATAACTTTTCTTCTAGGAAGTTCTAAATGCTAAAACTTGGATCATGGTAAGGGAAAATATAGACTATCCTCTTGTCTATTTTTCAGATTTGGTCTGCAAAATTTTAGGAAATATGATTAGAGGAAGTTGGGATTCATAAATGCATCTTTAAAAAAGTCATGTTGGCATTTCTGCGATAACTTTTCTTTTGGGAGATTCCAGAAGCTAAAATTTGGACCATAGTGGGAGTAAATATTATTAATCATCTAGTCCAAATTTCAGATCTTGTGTCACGATATTTTAGGAGATATGATCAAAGGAAGTTAAACTTCTTGAATGATCCTTAAACCATGCATCAAATAGGTCATGTTGGAATTTTTGCTATAACTTTTCTTTTTGGAGGTTCTAGAAATTAAAACTTAGACCATAGTGAGGGAAAATCCCACTGATCATCTGGACCAAATTTTTGAAATTGGGTCATGATATTTTAGGGTATATGTTCAAAAGAATTCAATATACTTAAATGATCCTAAAATCATGCGTAAAACAAGCCATGTTGGCATTTATGGTATAATTATTCACCTGAGAGGTTTTAGAGGTTGAAACTTGAACCATAGTGAGAGGAACTCCCACTCATAATTTGGTTCAGTTTTTAGAACTTGTACTACTATAATTTAGGAGATATTTCCTAACAAAATTTTTATAGTTGTTTGCATGAAAAGTGTTTAAAGAAATTCCTAAATGGTTTAATATTTCATTGCATACAAATTGTTTAATGAAATGCCCCAATGAAAACGTTATTATGGATGTGGATAGTATTTTTGTAGTTTATATTTTCCTATTTGCATGAAAATAATTTTCTATATTAGTTTGCATGCAAATTGTTTGAAGAAATACCTAAATGGTTTAATGATTTATTACATACAAATTCTTTGATGAAATGTGTTAATGAAAATGTTGTTTTGTGGATGGGGATAGTATTGTTGTATGATAGTATTATTGTATTTGATATATACCTATTTGCATGCAAATAATTTACTATGCTATTTTGCATGAAAATTGTTTGAAGAAATGCATAAATGGTTTAATGATTCATTGCATAAAAAAAAAAATTGATGAAATGCACCAACAAAAATGTTTTTTTGTGAATGGGGATTGTATTGTTGTATGATGGTATTATTGTATTTGATATATGCCTAATTGCATACAAGGAATTTGCTATATTTTTTTACATGTAAATTGTTTGACAAAGTGTATGATAGTTTAAAACAAGTTTTTTTCAAGGGTAATTAGGATAAATTTAGTAGGGGTATGTGACAAAGTAGTATCACAGCTTATTGTTAACCTAGTAAAAGGAAAAAGAAAATTTTGGGTGCCTCATAACCTCTGCAAGTTAGTGAGGGAACTGGGTATGTTACAAAGTGCTATCAGTGCTTTCAAGTTCAACACTTGGATTGGATGGGCTCTAGGATATGTGAATTAAAAGCAAAGGTACTATATTGGACCTTTCGAGATTAAAATTTGGAACTCTGTGTTATTTTAAAAGAATGGTTGTTTGTTGCGTGCAAGTGTTTGTTATTTGTTGTTTATTGATTTTGTTGGTGATTATGTACTACATGCATATGTGTTTATGTGAAATTATTTTGTTGTATAGATGAATACATCGATGTTAATTAAAGATTGATTTGAGTTGATGCAACAAGATAAACATGCAGAATGTTGACTAGATTCCTAGAGCATCTCAACAGGATTACAAAATTTCATGACTAAGTGATGGAGTCAAAATGATGAGGATGACTATATTAACTAATCCCTTTTGGCTTATACTTTTCTTTGATGTTTTGAGAATTTATCATAAGCTTATGAATAATAGCATATGCATAATAAAATGCAAGAGTGTTATAGCTCAAAAATCCACCCCCTAGGGTCAACAAGAAAGCCACGTCCTTTGCCAATCCAGAGGATCAAGTTGTCGATGGTGAAACATCAAAAAACAAGTGTTTTGGGAGATCAACACTCCTTCCAAGTGGTAGGGACTGAACTAAAAGGCCCAAAAATGCTCCCTCCTAGTGTCAAGAACCGAAACAAAAGGCCATCAACACCCTCTTTGCACTAGAGCTCTGAAATAGTGCGGGAATTTGAGTAGATAAGCTTAGATTCAGTCCGAATTAAAAACTTTAGTTAAAAAAATCATTGTTGATTAAAATTATTGACTTGATCTATCTTAATCATTGCCTTGATATAGTAAATAAATTTTCTAGGTACAATGAAGGCCAATCATGAGAAGATCTATATAAACGAAGATCTTCACTAGTCATAAGGAGAAGAAAGGAACTTATGCCAAAATGTTACTAGAGTTGTGACCATGATAAATGTGTGCATCCACATTAGTAAGAATATAGGTTAGGGAGTAGATCAAGGGCAGAGGCTTGGAGGACTCATTGATGTACTCCAGTTCAATCAAAGAGCAATAGTAACAAAGATTCTCCCCATTATCTATCATTCATGGTCTATTGTATTTGATTTGATTAATATATTATGCTTTGCACTAATATTGTTTTGCAAGAAGATCGTATTGGTTTATTTCTCTATGTGTAGGTGATCTAGGATATCCAAGAGCAAAGATCTCATAGGATATCTCACTAGAGATGGCTTCGTCAAATATAGTTCAAGATCTAATGTTAAAAGGTATATCTATTGTCCTCTTCTTGTGAATTTGAAAGTGCTTGGGATTATATAGTTTCTTTTGTTCCACTTCTTCATTCACACAGACCTTCTAGGAAAATCTTGGTGGGATTAAAGTAACCTACTACTATAGGCGAAATTCTCTCTTAAACAGAAATGTTGACTCCACTAGGGAGTCATAGTAAATAAATTTTATTTTCCTAGTGTATTTCATTTTTCTTGTGGCTTTTTGGTTTCCTTGATGTTTTATAGGGGTCATTAGTCATAGAAGAAGCTTTGTTTCAAAAACTAGATCCTGAAACCTCCTAGTTCTAAGTTTTTATCCTTTGTTTCACGCCTGTAGTTTAGACCAAGGCATTGATAACACTCTATTTCAGTCTACATAACTATGGAGGAGCATTGTGTAGGTTTTAACCCCGTACAGAAATTACCTGCATACGAATTCTAAAACACAGAAGATAAACAATGCAAGAGCATAACACATAAAACACATATACATAGATATTTCCCCTGGATCCCAAAATCGGGACTACCAGCTTGATTTTTTCATTATGTTCCTTTCAATTTTACAATACATATTTATACATGCTGAAGCATCCAATACCATGGACCGAAAACCATCGCATCCAAAACCATGGACTGAAAACCATCGCGTCAAAAAACATGTGCGAAAATCATGCACAAAACCATAGGTGGGTCCGCCCATCCTAACATAGGGTCCAAAACCAAAATTTTCTGGGGCGCTTCCCCAAACCCCATAAAGTGGGGTTACGTGTACACCTCAAACCCCCTGTGAACCCCCCCCCCCCCCCCCGGCCGCTAACAGTCGCGCAACGAAGGGGGCTCCTCAACACTTATCTTCTTTCTCTGTCTGATTTTCCAGAGAGCCTTAAATTCTTTAAACCTATCAAAGCTTCAGATTTCTTCTTAAGGAAATATATCCATGTATTCCTTGAGAAGTCATTTATAAATTATACATAGTACACAGACTTACCCAGTGATGGAACCTTCACAGGTCCAAACACGTCACTATGCACAAGCTCTAATATCTGTTTCATCCTATTACCACCAGAGGGGAAACTCACACAATTCTTCTTCCCATATACACAATTTTCACAGAAATCAAAATCCAGAGAGCTATTACTCATACCTTCTACCATACCTTTACCATGAAGTATTTGAAGGCCCTTCTCTCCAATAAGTCCAAGCCTTTGATGCCATAGCATGGTCTTCTCTCCAAAGACCACTATATTTCAGCTCCACTTTCAGGAACCACAGAACTATTGCACCCATCAACAACAGTGCTACCTTGTAGCTTGTACAGAGTTCCAATCTTAACTCCCCACATCAATACTAGTGCTCCCCACACCATCTTGCAGGTATCCTTCTCGAACACTATTTTTATACCTGCATCATCTAGCTTGCTTGCAGAAATCAGATTTCTGGCTAATGCAGGAATATGCAGAACACCCGGAAGTGTTCTAACCCTTCCACCTTGCAACTTCAACTTTACTTTTTCGCGACCAATGATCCTAGCCTTCCTATCATCCCCTAAGAAGACATCACCACCATCGTATTTCTCATACTCGCAGAACCACTCTCTATGGGGAGTGAAGTGAAAGGATGCACCTGAGTCAATCAACATGCCTCATGATCTACATGTGTACTTGAAGAAGCCAAGTACACATCCCCACCTTCATCTGAGGTGGTTTTCGCCTCTGCAGAAGGAGCATCATCAAATCCCTTTCCTTTATCGAGAGCTTTAGATTTACACTCCCTTTTGAAGTGCCCTTCCTTTCCGCATTTCCAGCACACCACCTTTGTAGGTTTTCCTGGAGATTTAGATCTCCC
>APFE031533597.1:0-43366 GCA_000404065.3 Pinus taeda | reverse complement strand
AAACTATCCCACAAATCTGGTAGAGAACACAACAAACTGATGCACTTATCTTCATCTGAAATTTTAATATCAACAGATGCTAACTGACTTACCACAGTATTAAATGCATTCAGATGCTCTGTCACCGAGTCTCCATCTTTCATTCTCGGGTTATACAGCTTTTTCCGCAGGAATATTTTATTCACCAGAGACTTAGATTGATACAAAGTCCCTAACTTGTCCCACAAAGCCTTTGCTATAGCTTCCCCTGATACATTCAGCAATACTAAATCTGAGACACACAATCGTATTGTGCTCTTTGCCTTCCAATCCAACTTCTTCCATTCTTCATCAGGCACTCCCATTGGTTTAGTACTTGGATCTACCACGATCCACTGATCTTTATCCACCAACAAATCCTCCATCATGAGTTCCCACAACTCAAAACTCTGACCATTGAATTTCTCTATCTCTATCTTTCCACTGCTCGCCATCTTCTTTCACCACCAGAATTGATCTCGCAAATCTCCCACTGAACAGGGTCTACCACAGGCCCCAGTGAAACCCCTCATCAACAAAGGCATCCCCTTGAAGCCAAATCTGCTCTGATACCAAATGTAGGTTTTAACCCCATACGAAAATTACTTGCATATGAATTCTAAAACACAGAAAATAAACAATGCGAGAGCATAACACATAAAACACATATACACAGAGATTTCTCCTGGATCCCAAAACCGGGACTACCAGCTTGATTTTTTCATTATGTTCCTTTCAATTTTACAATACATATTTATACATGTCGAAGCATTCAATACCATGGACCGAAAACCATCGCATCCAAAACCATGGATTGAAAACCATTGCGTCCAAAAAACATGTGCGAAAATCATGCACAAAACCATAGGTGGGTCCGCCCAACCTAACATAGGGTCCAAAACCATAAAGTGGGGTTACGAGTACCCCTCAAACCCCATGTTAACTATGTGGAAAGAATATAACACAACCCAACAGTTTATAGAAATTTAAGCATGTTTAACCATGATTATACTGTATGATTAAACAAATAAATAGTCATTGTGGAATTTTAAACAAGACGCAAACAACCTTTATTTATCAATGATGAAGAAAACTATCTATTAGTAGTGGTAGTTAGACTTGCAACACTTTCAATATTATTTCTTTTTGTTTCTCTTTCTTTTGGTGGGTTTCAATCTTTTCTTCTTTTTCAATGTTTTTTTTTCCTATTTTTTTATTTATTTATACCCTCTTTTCATTTTTTATTCTATTTTTCTTTAATTTGGAAATAATTTGCAGATTGACAATTATTTACAATATAAGATTCCTGAGATAAAATGCTCAATCACCTTAAGATCTTATAAATTATAGGACCCTAATAGTAGCTCCAGTTGGGGATGGCACTCTCCCTGTGAGGTGCCAAGAACATTTGATCAATAGCCTTGAGTGTTCTATTTCAGCATTATCCACACCTGATTTCCTTTGTTGTAGTACTTATGGTAGCATATAAATTGAAGATTAGGGACTTCTTTGCGGGCTTCAACTTCTTCCATTAGTTCACCTAATCAAAATAATAAAAACAACGATATTTACAATGATTGATGCTAGAAAAATTCAATTGCTAAGAGAAATAATACTTCAGCATTCGACCATTCATAGGCCCACCAGGCATCTTTGTCGCATCTAGATGTTTGAGATAAAATGCATTGTGCCCTATAAAAGCATGAATGATATAATGTCTTGTCCATAAATTGTCAAATTTTCCATGCTTTCCTTTGTCCTCTCTTCTACAATCCCACTTTAAAACTCTATCACCCAAAGTGAAATCATCTCCTTTAGTTCTTCTATAAAAAATATTTTTGATATTCTCCTAAATGACCTGAGCCTTATTATAAACTTCTTCCTTGGATTGCTGCAATTGGATTATTTGATCAATTCTCCTTTAGATGTCATTTGGCTCAACTTGCAATTCTTGAATTATCTTCATAATTGGAACTCCAAAAGAGGATGGAAAAAAAACATCCATTCCATAAACCAATTGGTATGGTGACATGCGAATTGATTTCTTTGTTGTGAGCCTATCAACCCAAAGTGCATTTATCAACTTGTTGTGCCATGACTTTTTGTTCTCTTCTAACAAATTCTTAATAATGTTTACCAAACTCTCATTTGAAGATTCAACCAACCCATTACCCTATGGGTAATAAGTAGTTGAATGTCCCAAAATGATATGCTATTTGTTTCAGAAATCTATCATTTTCTTGGATTTAAAAGCTGCAACATTATCTGTAATGAGCTTGTTTGGACAACCAAATCTAAACAAAATGTTGGTTTCTAGAAATTTGATAATAACAACAATGGTAGCCAATCTGGAAGGTGTGGCCTAAATCCATTTGGTGAAGTAATCAATAGCTGTGAGGATTCATTTGTGTTGGGTAGATGATGGTGGATGGATTTCTCTAATGAAATCCAACCCCCATTGTTGGAAAGGACTTTCAACAGATATGGGTTTCAGAGGTAGAGGCAATAATTTTCTTTTTCCCTCAAATATTTTTCATTTATGGCAAGAGGTTATGTTCTTATGAACATCAGGGAAAAGGGTAGTCTATTAGAAACTAGCTCTAAGGATCTTATTAGCAGTGATTTTCCAGTATAGATGCCCACCACACTCACCTTCATGGAAATCCTGCATTGTTTTTTCTGCATCATCTTTCAATAGACACTTTAGTAAAATACCACCAGCATATTTCCAATATAAAAAAATTTCTATGATGCAAAATTTCACTGCTTTTAATTTTAGAGATCTAGCCTTTGTCTTAGCTAAACCAGGAGGATCATTTAAATTAAATAAAACAAAAATGAGGTCTACATACCAAGGTGAGGTTATAAAAGCCTCATCTAATTGTGGAGTCGCATGTTCCTCTTGATCATCTAATGCAGCTACAAATTTGATATCCAATGCATTAAAGTTAGATTCAACCATCAATTTAGCTAACCCTTGTCCTTTGATAAGCTTGGTTGGCTTGATTTCCATGTCATACTCAAGAATGATGGAAATCCATTTTCCTCTTTTATCATCTGGTCCATTTTGGGTTAAAATATCCTTAACCACAACATTTGGTACATAAGAAATTATGTGAGAATGAAGGATATACACCCTGAAATATTCAATTGCTTTTATCAATGCAAAGACCTGCTTTTCCATTATAATATATTTGAGTGAAACATCCCTTAAGCCTTGCTAAAGAAAGAAATGGGTTGTTCAAATCCATCATCATTTTTCTGTAAAAGTACAACTGCAATAGTGTGTTCAAAATCGAATGAAAAGATTATAAAATCCTTAGTGAAATTTGGATTGATTAGGACTAATGCTTTTGTCAATGCTTGTTTAACTTGATCAAATGATTGCCTAGCCTCAATGTTCCATCTGATTTCTAAATCTATTTTTAGCATATTTTTTATGTTTATGAGAAGTTTTCCAAGGTTAGGGATAAATATTCTTAGGAAGTTTATGCTAATAATAAATGATTGAAGTTCCTTAATGTTTCTAGGATGGTTGATTTCAGAATATATTCAATCCTTTTGGGATCAATTTTAATACCTTCCTTAGAGATGATATGACCAAGAAGTTTTCCCTCTTCAAGGCCAAACAATGTTTTCTTAGGATTTTGTGAAATTCCAAACCTTATACATTTCTCAAATACTCTTCTCAGATGTAACAAAAGTTCTTCATTAGTTTTAGAATAAACAATAATGTCAACTAGATAGATCACAATAAACCTGCCAATTTTATCAGCAAAAGCAATATCCATTTCTCTTTGAGATGTGGCTTCGACATTCATTAACCCAAAGGTCATCTTCACATACATGAAGGTACCCCATGGAGTCGTAAAGGTTGTTTTATCTTGATCGTTAGGGTGGACTAAAACCTGATTATAACTTGAGAAACCATCTAATAAAGAAATCCTAGAAGATCAAACTACCTTTTGCAGAACATGATCCATTTTTGGTAAAGGGTAGTTGTCCTTTAGGGAAAATTTATTAAGGTTTCTAAAATCTATACACAATTTGATTTCACCTGTTTTATTCCTGGTTGGCGCAATATTGGAAACTCATTTAGAGTACCTAAGAGGAGCTATGATTTTAGTGTCGTACATTCTTTTAATTTCTTTCTTAATTAAAAGCATTAGTACTAGATTTAGCTATGATTTTAGTGTCGTACATTCTTTTAATTTCTTTCTTAATTAAAAGCATTAGTACTAGATTTATTCTTTGAAGTTTTTGTTTAAATGGTTTCTAATCCTCTTTAATTGGAATTTTGTGTTGTATTATTTATGTATCAAATGTTTTAAGATCTTCATAGCTCTAGGTGAAAACATCACTGAATTCCTTGAATAAAGCAATGTACTTTTGTTTTTCAACAGTTGGGAGTGATTTGAACAATTTTATGATTTTGGGATCTTTGTCACTACCAAACCCTTGCTAATACTTCATTTTATCTGGTACATCTAGTCAATGTTTCACTTCCACTATATATTCACAATTAGGGTAAGGCATTTTACAAGAGATGGCTGAAAAAGCCAGACTATTTGGAAGGATGCTTTTTTTCTAGGGATTGCAAAAAGGTCATATTCTAGAAAAATCACTAGAAAATCAAGCATAGCATTTATGTATGCTCTCATCCTAGGGTGTTTAGCTAAATATTCTCCTTTAATTTTTTTTTATAATTAACTCAGCATCTCCTTGAATGGATGTTGGTTTGATGGGGCCTGACCTAGGTTCATAGTTATTTAGCCAAACAAATCCCTACACTACTAGCCCTTTCGGCATCAACCCATGGAGCATGGACTAAAGTCTCACCTGAAGCAGTATGGGGGGATGCAGGAACCAAGTTTCCGCACCCTTGAGATGTTTGAGGGGTCTTTCTAGTCCAATCATGCCTCCCTTTGCGCAGGTTACTTCATGGATGGTTTCGACCTGCAAGACCTCCGCGATCTGTTATAATCACCTGCGCACAACCCTAACCAGGGGTTGAGATTCTTTCACGCTAATATGACAACGATTTGCACTGTTTCCCCAAGTTACACATCGTATCTTACTTATACTCTTATAGATGTTAATCAATTTTGCGTAAACAGATACTTTAACTCACATTCACTTAATCTACATAGTTATATATGTTTGCGCACCATATAGACAACATAAATGCAATTTATACCGAATATATTCGATACAGAAAATAGGAAATAAATACACATAATTGATGTAAAACTTCTCTTTATTAATGCTTCAACAATTACAAACTCTCACCCTGTGCACTTAGCTATAGGGGTCCGCACACTCAGCTGTGGACTACTAGGCCTCTGCGCACTTAATTGGAGAGCCTTCTACTACTCTACGACCCAAAGGCTCGACCTTACACTTTAGATATGACTCAAGTATTCATCCTTAGATTATTCTATTTCTTCTATTATTGATTTACACTTAGAGCCTCGCTCTATTTAAACAATCCCATGGTCCATGGACCATGGGTAGATCTCTATAGTTGAAATTACATTAAAAAATTAAGGGTGGACAACCCTATGACTCATTTACAAGCTACGCGCTCTGCACCCACAAAATGCAGAGTCTTTACATCAAAGATACAATTTATGACCAAAATCTGGGCTCTAAGCCCCAAAACTTCCCTTGGGGGATCCCGCACCCAATAGGCCCCCAACATAAACATCATGACTCACCCTTGAGTCACTTTGTTGGTGCAGAGATCTTTGCACGAAGACCTCCCAACTCTGCTTGGACTGCTACAAGGTCGGCAACGCACTGAGCAGTTTCCTGCTGTACTTCTTAGACACGCTTTTTAGAAACTGTAGTAGTTGAATTGCTTCCCTAAACCTGTTCCTGTGTGCCCTACATCTGCGCATGCTTCGCATCAGTAGAGTCTGTAATGATGAATTCCTCATCAATCCATGGTTGTATGTGTGCCTTCAAAATGGCTTCCTTGTGTCGAGTAGCATCCACCTGCTCCTTGAGCGCTTTTTCCTGTTGCATCCGTGTGAGCCTTTGTGTAAGGGCAACCGTATGTGTGGTCCTTTTTATCTCATCATATTTTTGCTGCAGCTTGCGCACCTCTATTTCTAAGTGCTGTCTATTCGGGTCCTCCTGCAGAGTGGTGAGAACCTTGAACAACTCTTCAAATATCTTGGTGCAGTATTTCACTGCGTTGTTGACCTCTGTTATGGCTGTTGTAATCACACTAACGTGTTGTTCCTTAACCTTTGGTGGTGTTGAAGGCCGCGCCTTCAATTGTAGCTCGACTATCTGAAGGTTCAGCTCCAACTAAACCTTGGCCATCTCTTCCTTTGCCTCGTGCACCCCTGCTGCTAGTTTTCGGATGTAAACCTCCATTGGTTACTCTGCTTGGATGGCTAGCTCTGGGACCATTTGGCACACTTTCTTGACCACTTGCAACATCTGTCTATTCTATGCCACTACCTCGTCGATCTTCAGGCTCAAATGTTCGATGTTAATGTGTTTGTCGCTCATGACTTGGAGTGCGTGACCCTCCTTGGCTCGCAGTTCTGCAGTCATTTCACCCTTCAAAACATAGAGCGTCTTCGGAAGGAGCACAACCATATTTATTCCAACTCCCTTTAACGAACTGACCATAGGCCTATCAACCTCATTTTTTGTAACCAATGCTCCTTTTGGTAGCATTATAATGTTGGTCATGCGGGTGCACAACATTTCCTTAGTCACTGCTGTGCCTAGTACGAGGTTGGTTGACACAGTACCAGACTATGGAGTGTGCACCTGCAACTCCTGTATCTGTGCTCGGAGGGCTCCCAACACCATCTGGTGTTCCTCCTCAAATTGCTGGAGGGCGCGGTGACATTGTGCACCATCTCATCAATGTCATGGAGATCCTCCTCAGTGAGGGTGATCGAGTCGAAAGATGTCTTTGAGGCCTTCGACTTCTTCCATGGCCCCACCTGCTCTCTTAGGTGCTATCGCTTTAGCTGTGTGGATGCTATCTGTGGATCAATGCCACCTTCCTTTATTTCTGTCTCCTATTTAGGGGAAGGTGACTTTTCTCCTTCGCACTCTTTCTTATTTGCCTTATGTTGTTCTTTTGCTGCCTTCACAACATCTCGTGCTTCTTGCACCTTGGATGCTGCTGCATCATTCCTTCTCTTCTCTGCTAACTGCACCACCCACAGTTTTTCCTCCTCCTTTTTCCTCTGTGCAACAGACTTCTCTGCTTCCACCACGAAGCTGACTAGAGTGCGCCACTCCAGCAGCAACGACTTAAGGATGGCAAATATGACATCATCCATCACCAAATAAGGTAGCTCCTTCCATGCCTTCGCGGGGTCCTTCCTCGCCCTAATGTACATGTGATGAAAGTCCACCTTGAACTCTGCAAAGCTTTGTAGACTGTTATAGACCATGGGCGATAAATGTGGCTTGCATTAATCCCCATTGTGATGTTCATCTCCATGAACATGCAAAATATTTTGCTATCTCTGATCCTCTACTCATCTTTAGTTGACCATAGTGAAGCATGCTTCACTGCCTCCGAAAGATCCTGCGCAATCGTTGGGAACTGGCTGTCATTGGGTAATTCCCAAGCCACCGACACTATGGGCAGAAAAAGCCATGCATAGTAGAAAGTCTTCCCCTGCTCTTGCGCCTCGCGGCAGTTTTATAGGAACTCTCTACACAAGTAATTTGCCCAATTTAACTGGACCCCTTCTGCACACTGCGTAGCAAGTGCAACCACCGGCACGGGCACCTCATCCGCACGACACTTCTGCATAAATTTCCTGGCCAATATCTATGTCGTGAATTTGACCGTAGCGTTATTGATACTAGAGATCACATACCCTCTCTTTTTCTTCTCCAACTTGAACTTCTTCTTCACGACCTCCGCGATGGCAAAATCATGACTTTTACCCTTGGATATGTTCACTGGATCCTCCCCTTTGCAAGGGAGTTGGGTAATTCTATGAATTAGATGATCTGTGATGGGGATGGGCTCCTCTAGCCACAAACACCCATCATGCACCAGGCAGAGCAGCTACCTACTGAAGAAAATAGTCACTGGGGCATGATGGTAATGCAGCACCTAGAGCAGGTTTAATAATCCTGCTTTCTCTACACCTCGCAACCACTGGCCTAGCTCCAACTCTATAACTCCCAACGGTGTGTTTTTCTTCTACCGCATTACCTACGCGATTGCCAAATGTGGGAATTTCTCGTGGTCCGCGAGATCCCAGTCTTCAAATTTTAATACCAGCACTTGCCCCAAGTGCGCTCTGTAAAAAATGATGTCGTTGAGGAGCAGCAGGGCCTGCAGAAAGCTCTTGCTCTCATCTAGGTCCTTGGGCACCCTTGCTTTCCCCTTCTACAGAGGAACATATGCAGGTAGCTTGGTCAGAGGGTCTGCACCCTGGGTTTCCACCTCCATCTCTACATCCTCTTCCTCCTCTACCAGGATTTCTTCAAAGTCTACCTCCTCCTCATTAGCTTCCAAGTTGATAACCTTTCCCTTTTCTTCCATAGTAAGCCTTGTTCTCAGCGGGTTTCTAGGGGAAACGTGCAATGGTATCATATGCTGCTTGTCTTTCTTGGGTCTCGGTGTGTGCGGTGATTTAGGGATTTCTGCCACTATCTCGACACTTTTTGGGGCTTCTCCTACCATTTTGGCCCACACGGCCTCCTCAGTGGTTATTGCTCCAGTATCCATAGCTTCTTTAGGTGCTACCATCATTCTCGTTAGAAGGTCCTGCATTTCCTTCGATAATGTTTCAAACACTGAGCTTGCTCACAAAGCCGCAAAGTTCGAAAGGTCCATACATAGTTGATAGCACAATAGCTCAGTTCTCAAAATGGCAAGTGTTGTTCGCTAGACAACCACTTGTAATTTATAGTGCCTTTTGAATTTGAATTCGACCATTCCCCCCTCTTTTGGTCCATTAATGCTCCCTTGACAGTAAATTTTCCCAAATCTAGCCCATAATGTTCACCTTAAATGCCTTCCGCTTGCTCCATTTGGTCTCAAACCAAGCATCACATCATGAATAGTGTCTGTAACAGTCACTTTCCAGCCAACCAATGTGGCAACGCAACTACCCTCATGCTGTTCGGGCCCTGTGACACTTCGTTACTGCGCGTAGTCCTGTCATTGCGCAGCTCTCAGGCAGAGTAGTTTATAGTCCCATGCCTCCTTTCAGCTGCCTGGAGCGCTAAGACTATGCCTCCTGTGGCTAGTTAGATGGCTAGGCCACCTGTGTATAGCTTCAAACGACTACCATTGACCTTTCCAAGGAAGAGTTCTCCATTTAAATTTTCCAACTGCACCGCGCCACCATCTATGATCTCCTTAATAATATACACTCCCAACCGATGCATTCTGAGCTTCCCTCGAAATTGATCAAACTTACTATCATGTAGCAACACCAAATCATTCGCCTTGAAGGTGCTCAACTTAATATGTCGATTGTGCTAGGCCTTTTCACACTGCTTTTGAACCTGCTGGTGGAATCCAGCCAAAAAACATTCTTCTTCAAGCTCCTCCAACTACGTGAGCCTCTCCTCCAAGGTTCCGTGATCCATCATACCTGTGAGTGTGACTATGCACATAATAGGCACAATGTATTCCACAGGCATTACATCTTCCACTCCATAGACAAGCCGGAAAGGTGTCTGTCCTATCAGTTTCTTGAATGTTGTCCTATAAGCCCATAATACTATGGGTACGTGTAGGTCCCAATCACTTTGTTGCGCATTGCATACCTTGGTCAGCATAGTCTCCAATAGTTTGTTAAATGCTTCTACTGTCCCATTAGCTTGTGGGTGATACATTGTGCTTTTATGATGATACACCTGAAAGTCTTCTGTCAGTGTGTTGATCGTCTCATTCAGGAAATGTGTACTGCGATCGCTCATCAAGATCTTCGAACATTTGAATCACATCTATACATGTTGAAACAGAAACTTCACGACTATTGCGGACGTGCAATATTTTACTAGCTGCGCTTCTGTCCAACGAGTTAGGTACTCCGTCGCAGTGATAATATGTTTCGTGTTTGTCCTTCCTTGAGGTTTAATAGGTCCTACAAAGTCAATCACCCACTTTTCAAAAGGCTGCAACATCATTTGTGGATTCAAAGGCATCTCATCCCTTCGTGATGGTTTACTCGTTCTTTGACATACATCACAAGCCTTGCAATGTGCTTTCGAATCCTAATGAAGGGTCGGCCACCACAACCCTACGTGGAGAATTTTCTGCGTGGTCGCTCTCCCTGCATAATGTCCTCCCGTAGTGACCCCATGAGAGTCTGTGAGGATATTGCTTCATTCAATGTTAGGTACATACCTTCGTAGTATCTCATCATTCCCCATCTTATATAGGTGCCCCACAATGACAAAGAAATCTACTGCGCGCACCACTAGTTCTTTCTTCTGCTGGACAAAGTACCCTTTTGGCACAGTTCCAGTCATGAGAAAGTGAATTATATCTTCAAAATGTCCATCTGCTATGCGCACAACAAAGATTTGTGCATTAGGTAATACTTCCTCCAGGCTAGTAGGTTCCTCTCCTACCTCAATGTGCGATAGGTGATCTGGTCCCGGGTTCAATTGTCCAGACTTCACAACAACTTCAAAATCATATTCTTGGAACAATAAAATCCATCTGCATATGCACCTCTACAACACAGGCTTATTGAATAAGTATTTTAGTGCAGAATGATCTATATACATCTTGAAGTGTCCCACTAACAAGTAGTGCCGATATTTCTCGAGCGCATACACCATAGCCAGTCCCTCACATTCAGTGGTGGTGTTATTGAAAAACCCAACCCTGATAGGCTGCTGATCAGGAAGACATTGTGTAACTCTTTCAAACCAACTTCTGGTTGAGGCTTAGCCTCCTCAACCTGAGTGGGCTCTCTCACTAGATTAAAGATTTTTGATAAGGATTAGATGGCTAACTCTATGAAATAAGTGAAGAAGTGTGAATGGTTGAAACATAATTAGTAAACATTCATTGGGCTTATGGTGTCAAAAATGTTTAAGTATGACAATAATTTTAGCTTTACATGGAAGTCAAGGCATCTAGAATTCAACATTTGGAGAGTAAATCAGAAACATAAAGGAAAACACAGTCCACAAATGTATGAAGGAAGTTAGAGCATAGCCAATGAATGTTTACTAATTGTGTTTCAAACATTCACACTTCTTCACTTATTTCATAGAGTTAGCCATCTAATCCTTATCAAAAATCTTTAATCTAATGAGAGAGCCCTCTCAGGTCGAGGAGGCTAAGCCTCAACCAGAAGTTGGTTTGAAAGAGTTACACAATGTCTTCCTGATCAACAACCTATCAGGGTTGGGTTTGGTGATAACAAGTGGAATAATTCTTTTCTGCTTTAGATAATCTATGACTTGCGAACGCAATAGGGTGATCCAAGCCCTCTCCACCCTCCCATGTTAGTAGTGCCCCTAGCACTATACTCGATGCGTCAACATGGACATGAAACCCTTTCTTCCAGTTCTGGAAGCCCACAATTGGTGCAGTAACCATATTTTGTTTTAATACATCCATTCTTTTCTTACAGTCATCGTTCTAGCAGAACGTGACATCCTTTTTCAACAGCTTTTCCATCGGTGCAGTGATTTGGACATATATTTTGCTGAGCTTCCTATAGTACCCCGTATGCCCCAGAGTAGCGCACAGCTATTTCGCACTCCCCGGTGTTTGCAAATTCAGAATCATCGCAATTACCATGAGCCCTTGTCTACAAACCACATTCCCTAACAAGTTCCCAAAAGGAATGAGAAACATACACTTCTTGAGATTGAGCACGATTTGGTATCTTTGGCATGTATCTAGCATCAAGCGCAGGTTCACTACATGGCACCTAACCAACCCAAATACAGTCCAGTTGTCAAAATATACCTCCATGAATTTATGAATATATTCCTTGAATGCCACAACAACTACACATGAAAAGATAGCATGGCCATTCTTCAATCCAAATGGCATGATAGTATATTGAAAGAAACCCCACTCAGTTGTGAAGGTTGTCTTGCTTCTATCCTCTGGCATGATTTTGATTTGGTGGTACCTTGAGAACCCATCAGTGAAAGAATATGCTTCCTGATTGCATACATTTTCCAACACCTCATCTGTGAACGTAGTTTGGAATGGATCATGTACACATACATCGTTCAACTTTATGAGATCCACGCATATTCTTATTTCTTCCAACTACTTATTCTCTTGTACCACCATCGGGCTTACCCAATCAGATTCCTCCACAGGCTTGATGATGCCTTCCACGAGCATCTTGTCTAGTTCTATGTGGACCTTCTCCTTGTATTTCAGATTTAAGCAATACAACCTCTACATAACTAGCTTTGCGTCGGGTTTTAACGTGATCTTCATTACCCCTAAATCTCTGATTATTCCCTTCAAATCCATAAAATTGGTTAGGAATAAGTCCTAATATTCGCAGAGTAATTCAACGACCTTATCCACCGTCCACCCATCCCAATAGTCTCTAATCTTCACAATTTTAGGTTCTGCCTCCGTACTAATATTCACCTGTTTAGTCTTCACCAACACAGTTATGTCAGGGTTCTCAATCTGTGGTCCCTGAACCTCACGATGGCCTTTCGTCTCTGGAATGTTAATTTTCCACAGATCTTCGTCTTCTTCTTCAACAATTACATTATAACATTCTAGCGCGCAGCTTAGCTGAGTAGCCCATTCAGGCTAAATCGATTCTACCAGCTCCTGTGGTATCCTAAAGATAGCTAATTTCACCTCTTGGAGCGCTTCATCAATACTGTCCCACTCATCCTCAAAATTGAAGGTCATCATGAACCCTTCACGCAGAACATCCGATTCACCTGTCCCATGGTAGACTCTGTTTCTATGTACCAGTTCGTTGGTATAACATCCAAGGTATGATAGAGCAGGTGTACCCACTTAGGCTATGGCTTTTCCCCATAGGCCTGTGTCCATTTGGCCAGAGCACGCGGATCATATTATCCATTGTACTTGTATGTCAATCACACCCTAGGCTTCCCAAATCGTAAGCGCATCATTCCCCTACACTTGTGCCAGTCATCAAAGATCCCTTTGTGCATACCCCACCACCTCGTAGGCGTAGTGCACAGTACCCAATCCAAGGCCTGGAAGCATTTCTTTTCTATTACCTCCCTTTCAAATTTATTCAATAAGGTATCTACCTCACTTAGGCCATCATAAGTAGGTAGGTCTCTTGCTTCTGTCAATACATAGTGTAGCGACCTTGTCATCATATTACAATTTAGTGTGGTTACCTCATGTAACCAATTCTACCATCGCTCCATCTCCTCATCCGAATCCGAAGTACAAGAGCTTTCACGCTCCCAGGCAAGCTGCCCATCTGCGGTGGGATTTACCCAGTCTTGGTTTCATGTTATTATCTTATAGATGCAATCCAAATCATCATCACTTTCATAGTCGCGCACTAGCTCTATATAGCGCGATCCTTTAGTAGGGTCCAGGGGTATAACTATGCATAGTGACTTCTTTTCAAAAATCATTTTTCACTTTTTCAAATTAATCACCCCATTCATGTCAGTGGCCTAATCAATTCCTAAGAGCGCGGGGTAGGGATTGATGTCATCAACAATCTCTATCACTTCAAAGTCTACTAGCGTGCTTACTCCCTCAATATCCACAGTGATTCCCTACAATCGCCCCACGGGTATTATCTTCTATTGGTTCGCCATTCGTAGCTGAATAGAAGACCATTGTAGCATAGGTCTCCCCATTCGCTCCCATGTCTGGTTTGGCAGAACATTCACATCTGATCCTAAATCTAGAATTTCTTGGTCCATCTCATATTCTCCAATTTGTGTGGTTAACCTCATTTCTCTTCTCGTCCTTGTCTTATGCTTTCCAACCATTTAGACCACGTGCGGTTCTCCTGGCATGTTCCCAATGCATCTGCTAATGAGTTCCTACAATCCCTTTAGAACTTTACTATCGTGCAGTAACTTCATACATGTTTCCAAGAGTTTTTTGAGCATGGATGGGTCCATCTTTGGCTCTGGTATATCTTTGCTTTCTGAAGTGGAGGCCTCAACAAAGCTCTTCTTAGCTTCCATGAAAGTTTCCCAAGCACGCTTCGAATCAAACTTTGCTTCCTTCGCTAGAGCTTTGCGAACCCAAGTACTATCCTCTAGTTGTTTACTTTTGTCGTCTCCCATTATGATTCCACTTCGAAGTACAATGTTCATGTTTGGATCTTCCTTGTGTGGCTCAGACCTCATCATTTGTAGGATCTGAGTCGAGGGAGGTGTTAGCACTCCTCTGTTGCGTATCTTAGCTATTAGTGTAGGACAATCTTCGGTCACGTGATCAAATAAGTTGCAATACAAACATGATGAATGCGTTGGGTTTGTATGATCGTGGGCATAATGTCTTGGCCCTACGCAATTATAGCATATCAACTATCAGCGACCTCTTCCAGGTCCTCCTCCACCTCGGCCTTGTTTGTGCCCCTAAAATCATGTTTTCGCCACTCCTACATTCTGGTCTAGGGGCTACGATTTGGACTGAATTCTATAGGTTGGAGTTCTATCCATCATCAACTCATAGCTCCTACAAGTGTTCTCATCATGTCCCACCAACCTACAAAAGTTACAGAACAATTGTTGCGAATTTTGTGTATACTTTTGTAACAAATGGCAATTGTCCGTAGGATGTTTTCCACCTATTTGACAAATCGCGCACCACAAAATAGGCACGATGCTAGGTCCTTCTTGCACTTCTGGCCTTAATGGAATTGGTCCTCCTTTCGCAAGGTAATTTGTGAACACCGAGCAGTGGTCCTTATCATGACCCTGACCCTTGCGTTTTACGCACCACACCTCTTCGCGCACTTCTGGTCAAGCTGTCGTATCTTGTTTCAGACTCTACATCTCAAGGCATAAATTTTTCAAATGCGCGTGGATCTGCTAAACTACCAGGTTAAGATCCTGCATCGGAGTATCATGCAGCCTCATCGTGATCTCTAAGGCCTTTACTTGAGTCGTTGATTTCTGCTGTGATAGAGCACTCCTCAGATGTGGTGTTAGCAATGCTACAAACCATTCACAATGTTTCCCATTCGTTAGATTCATATTAGCTTCACAAATTGTGCATTTTAGTCTTTGATCCAACTCCCAAGGAGTCTCACTTGGTAGCATCGTGATTTCCTTGAATCCAATGATCGATTGTGCTTCAAACTTTGGCCTGTTGAATTCTCTGTTTAGCGCTGCTTGGATATCCACGATTCTCGCATTTGGATTATCATTGGAGTGCTTAATATACCAGGTCAACGTGAAATCTTGCAGGGCACTGACCAGTGTCACTTTATTTATATTGTCATCTGTAACTCCTTGTGCTTCCCATATGGCTCTTACAATGAACTAAAATTGGTCTGGATCCTCATTTCCCACTCCCTTGAACACAGGCAACTTTATTATGCTTTCCATATTGAATCGCGGTGGTGGAAAAGGTGGTATGGGTGAAGATGGAGGTGATGGTGACAAAGCTAGTGGTGGTGTGGGTGGGGAGGGTATTCGCGGAATTCTTTGCCTTATAAAATGGATCGCACTTCACGATAAGACCTTCGTGAGTTCTTCCTCGTCCCCTCGCCGAGGTGAAATCAAGGGGCTAGTTTCTGGTCCCTTATTTCCTTCGTTCCTCTAAGTTTTTCCACTTCGCGTAGCCCCAAACATCAAGGTAAGTGCATAACACTCTTTTCATACAATACCATTTTAATCCAAGTATTCAAATACTTTATGTACTTACCTCATGGTCCTTTGAGAAAGCGTCGCTTTGCCTCACTATAGCTGACTGAGGTGTCAACCACGAACTCAGTAAGGAATCCTCTTATAATCTGATTGAGCCAATCATCAATAGTGCGTGCGATCTTATCCTTTGATGCTTACAACCTTTGTACTAATTCTGGGGTCCACACAATAGGACCATCGAGTTACCACCTTCCTTGGCTATCTACTAGCTTCGCGATCCACTCATACAACTCAGTAGGGAAAGACGCGAAGAAAATTTCATGGATCTCTGTGTGTAGGTAGCAGTCTAACCACTCTTCTTTTTTCAGTCATGGGTTCATGTTCTCTTGCGTTGCGAACTCGTGAATTCTTCTATCCAACTAGTCTTCAATTTCCTTCTTAGTTGGATTCCAATGATACGACATCAGACATCTCTATGCAGATTCATATCCTGACAATGGAACCATTTTTAGGCTTGATGGGGCCTCACCTAGGTTTAGAGTTATTTAGCAAAACAAATCCCTACACTACTGGCCCTTTCAGCATCAACCCGTGGAGCGCGGACTAAAGTCTCACCCGAAGCAATATGGGGGGGTGTTGGAACCAAGTTTCCACACCCTTGAGATGTCTGAGGGGTCATTTTAGTCCAACTGTACCTACCTTTGCAAAGGTTACTTCGCGCACTGTTCTAACCTGCGAGACCTTTGCGATCTGCTATAATCGCTTGCGCGCAGCTCTAACCAGGGGCTGAGATTCTTTCACGCTGCGATGGCAGCGACTTGCACTATTTCCCCAAGTTACACTGCGTATCTTACTTATCCTCTTATAGAAGTTAGTCAACTTCACATAAACAGATACTTTAACTCACATTTCACTTAATCTACACAGTTATATATGTTTGCGCACCATATAGACAACAAAAATACAATTTATACCCAATATTTTTGATACAAAAAATAAGAAATAAATACACAAAATTGATGTAAAACTTCTCTTTATTAAATATTCAATAGTTACAGACTCGACTTGCCTTGTGTACTCAGCTGCGGGGTCCACGCACTCAGCTACGGACTACTAGGCCTTTGCACACTCAGCTGTAGAGACTTCTCCTACTCTACGACCCAAAGACTCGACCTTACACTTCAGATATGACTCAATTGTTCATCCTTAGATTATTTTGTTTCTTCTATTATTGATTTACACTTAGAACCTCACTCTATTTATACAATCCCATGGTCTACGGACCATGGGTAGATCTCTATAACTGACATTACAATACAAAATTAAGGGTGGACAACCCTATGACTCATTTACAAGCTAAGCACTTTGCGCCCACAAAATTCGGAGTCTTTTCATCAAAGATACAATTTATGACCAAAATTTGGGCTTTAAGCCCCAAAACTTCCCTTGGGGGATCCTGTGCCTGACAAGCCCCCAACACAAACATCATGACTCGCTCTCGAGTCACTCTATTGTTGCGGAGATCTTTGCGTGAAGACCTCCCAACTTTGCCTGGACTGCTGCATTGTCGACAATGCACCGAGGAGTTTCCTGCTATATTTCTTGGACACACTTTTCAGAAACTGTTGTAGCTAAACTGCTTCCCTGAACCTATTCATGTGTGCCCTACATCTACATGAGATTTTCTTTAATAGAGGTTGTAATGACGAATGCGTCATCAATCATAGCTAGACCAGGGGAGGATTTGACGTCTTGAGGAATTACATTGTAAACAATGTTAAACCATTCATAGTATTCTTCCATGGTTTAATTTGGCTTTCTTTTCAGTCTTTTGTATTCATTCATGAGTTGAAGTGGCTTTTTCTTGATTTCCCATCTAGCTAAGAAAGTTTGATGGAAATCATCGAGGTTGGCTATACTTCTTGCAGGTAAACTCCTAAACCATTTCTTGACATCACCTCCTAAACTTTGAGCAAACAATCTCATTTTTACATCAGTTTCATCTACTTCTTGAAGGTCAAAAACATCATTCATTCTATCCACATTCTGTTGAGAAGTATGAGAACCAATGTTATCAAAGGTCAGAATTTTAGATTGATAATCTCTAGGCATAGAATTTAGCTGGCCTGGTAATACCAAAGGTGCATACCTACCTACCATAACTGGTCTGAAAGATTTACTGGAAGATGGACCAATGGTAGGTGTAGTTGTGACAACTACAGGGATAGGAGGAATTGCTATCACCTGGATTAAACCTCAGGCTGAAGGAAGGCAATGCCAGGGTAACCACAAATGATGCTTAGCCAAGTAGCTAGCCCTACTAGGCTAGGAGAGGGCTCTCTCCATAAGGATCTCAGCCAAATTGACTGGATCTAGAAAATGATATTAGGCTAGGTATAGTAGCACAAGGTTTGATTTGATTTTCAAGGGTTTTGCTGGATTAGGAGGAGCCAAATAGTTAGGGCAAGGAAATTAGGTCAAAATTGCAGGGTGTTCAATGGGGAAAGGTAGGCACAAGGCTCAACACTCTAGGGTTTGATGGGTGAGGTGATTTAAAGATAGGTGAGGAGCTAGAAAGAGCATGTAAGCAACATGAGTTCTTCCTAAACTGAAGAAAAGTAGACTGTGAATATTTTCCCACAACAAAGCATAAATATTATGGGTTCTGCCTATGAACTTGAAAACATTAACTTAAAAGCAATGAAAGGATTTATGAATTACAAAAAACATTTTAACATATTATCACAATAGGGAAAGCTGAACTAAACATCATACCACATGGATCCCAAAGAAATAGCTGCAATTTTTCATTAATCTCCTGCTAAAACTAATACAAAATGATGTCTACTCAAAGCATAAGCATCCCGCTGAGTCCAATCCTTTACAATGAGAAATAAGAATAAGATATAGACATTGATTCAATCTCCTCCCATCCTCCTTGTAGAATCCCTAGGATGTGGAACAAATCCACCAAAAACTGAACAAGAAAGTGGAATGTAGGCAACCTAACAACTAGCCTCTAAAAGGGAGGAAATTGATTCATTTCTCCTTAAGATAACTTTTGATCTAATGAATCTACCTTCTAGTAACTATTATCCATCCTATTTACCTGCCTAGTTACCATTTACATCAATAAAAACTTCATCCATGAGAGAAAACACAAAATTACAGTCATGGCACAATGAAGTGAAAATTCAAGATAAAATTGCCCTATGCGCAACGCCCAAGATCTATGCAAAATGCTTTTTGCAGGGCCATTGTGGAGGCCTCCCTGGTGTCCAAATTGGGCCCAAAATAACTTGTTGGAAATTTCTTCAAGTCTACTTTCCAGAACATCTTGAATGTTTTCATTTGGAGTTCATTTGACCCCTGAAAAATGGATTCTCCCAAGGCTACTTCTGTGGCTCAAAAGAAGCAAAAAGTTCATTTTTTGACCTTTTGGTTGACTCATTCTGCTCCAAAAGCTTAAAAAATACGCAGGGTGCATGTAATCATCATTGTGAATCCAAAACATCTGACCATTTCCTCATTGGATGCCCCTAGGAAAACCGCAACGCCAATGGTGCTGAGCATAGAGCCAAAATTTATGTGTCTAAAATTGCTAAATTCTTCAAAAGGAAAAAAATTCTTCAAAACTTACTCAAAATTTGTGGAGAACACCACCATTAAGTGTCTTGGTTAGCCAAGGAAGCTTTAGCAAGCAACCTAAGCTTATCACCCTTCTTTTTTCCTTTCAGTGCTTGTTTTAGCCTTGTCTTCATTTGCTTGACCCTTATGTTGAAAATCTTGTTTCGGGTCCTATAATGGCGAGCCATGTGCCTAATGATTTGATTTTCACTATTGGCCCTTTGTAGAAGCTTCTCCAAATGAAAATTGACCCTGTCAAGCCAAGTTTCTCTATCCTCCTCAATCTCTTTCTGAAGCCTTTGTTTCGTAGTCAAGGTGGCTGGGGTTTCTTTTTCTTGCATTACTGACTTGCCTTTGTCACCTTGCCTTTTTGCTTTGAGAAGTCCCAGCTCCATGAGGAATTGTTTGTAACTTAGTTTCTTGTTCTCTTGCTCAAGATATGAAATGAAATACTTAGCTCTCGCCAAGTTGTTGATCAGTGCTTGTTTTTGTGCATATTTTTCCCTTATGGTGATATTTTCATTTTTTGCCTCATCTTGAGCCTCCAAGTCGACTATCTTAATGCCATGATGAATGTGTGGTTGTTCTGGTCCATCATGTTCCATCAAATCAAATTCATTTTCCTCTTCATCATTGAGGCTTTCCTCCAACACCTTTTCTTTCCCTTTATGCACCTGTTGCACCTATTGTGCTGATGAAGAAGGAAAAGCCCCTTCCACATCAAGTGGAGTAAACACTTTCCTATCCATTGCAAACAACTTTCTAGCCCCTCTCTGATATGTTTTGTAGGCTTTTGGCTTCTCAACAACTCTAGTCTCTTTAGTCTTCTCACTTTTCTTTACTTTGGCAGTGTTGGAAGGCCTTTCTACTTCTTTGGGCACCGATGGAGGAATTTGAGGACCATTGAAGATGTCATTGGCTATGAATGTATCCAAGGAGATGTTGAGGAGGTTGAGATGATGTAGTACAATCATCTTAATGAAGAAATAGTGATAGATAGTACTCATCTACTGGGGGTATGACTTTTTCTGTACATTGTAGGCCATCTTCTCAATGTTCTTGAATAAGAAATATGGGATGTTCAACATTTTCACTCTTGTGAAGTGCATAAGAATCCTAATATGATAGGTGTACAATCTAGAAAATATGCCCTCACATGTAAAATACTTCATAATGATCCTCATCATAGGGCCATACTTGTCTTCAAGGAACCTGAAGGGAAAGGTCGTCTTCTTTTAATTCTTGTACCTATATTTCATGTATGGCTCATAGTAGTGCTCATCCAAATCTTGTGCCTTATACCATTTTCCCCCCACATTTGGAATCCTTGTAGCATCGACAATGATGGAGGATGAAACTGTGGAATCCTTGTAGAATCAACAACGATGGAGGATGAAACTATAAATGTCACCTCGACAAGAGTTACCTTGTTATCACAGAGATTGGCTACAAAAGGCCTGGTCAGCTCAGGATGATGTTGAACTCTTTCTACCTGATCACAAAACTCATAACACCCTAGATGCCTGAAACAAGAGACAATCATATGAGAAGCCTATAACTCTTTGATGTTTGATGGTTCCTCTCTGATGATTCTGCCTCCCTTTTGTGGTTTTCTTTGATGCTGAGGTTCATCCCAAGATTTCACTGCCATTGGTTTCCTCCTCCTCATAATATCTATTCTCTTTGTCCATGTTTGTTGAATTTGAAGCTTTGAAACCCTAGAGAAGGTAATCATGAAGTGAGTTATGGTGAATAGGGATAGGGGAAGAGGAGAGGAGTTTGTGTGATGTAGGATGAGATATATATGATGTGAGAGTGAGAAGGAGGGTATTTTTTGGTAGGTACTATTTAGTAAATAGGGGTTTAAGGATTTTGTTTTGGGGATTTACGGTATAGGGAATAGGTGGAGGGATTTTGTTTTATGGATTTAAGGTATAGGGGATAGGTGGAGAGATTTTGTTTGAGGGATTTAGGGTATAGGGGATAGGTGGAGGAATTTGTTTGAGGGATTTAGGGTATAGGGGATAGGTGGAGGGATTTTTTTGAGGGAATTAGGGTATAAGGGATAGGTGCAGGGATTTGTATGCAACCTAGGGTTTGAAAATTTAAATAGTAGACCAACTTCAAAATATTGAACTGAGTGCCGGGAGGATAGTTCAAGGAGTGCACTTACTTGTTTAGAAGTTCTAGGTGGCAAAAGAGAAATTTGGATGGTTGATAGGGTGGTTTTGGTGCTTTCTGGCCCTATGCGTAGCACTCCAGTTCTATGCGCAGCGTTGTACAAAAATGCACTGGAAAACTCGCCCTATGAACAACACTCTGTCCCTATGCGCAATGCTCTCTCCTCTATGCACAAAACCTCCTCAATCTGCTCTGTGCGCAGCGCCTCCTGCTCTATGCGCAATGCCTCCTCTTTGTTCAGCTACCAATTGAATTTAATTCCCTTCTCTCCGTCAATTCTCTTCTTTCTCTTTGTCAAATGAATATGATGAATTTGGAAAATGAATTTGAAATCTTATATAGAGGGTGATTTTGATTTTTCTTTAGAAAAAATCCACTTTCTAATGTTTTTTGGAACTTTTTCTTTGTCTTCAAATCTCTGTTTAATGATTTTCTTTCTGTGTCTCTTTTCAGGTGGATGAATTTCTTTGATTGAACTAATTTCTTCAATGGTTTCATTTTCTTGCAGCAAGGAGAAATGCTTGGGGCAACTAGGAAGACTTATTACATGAAATGACTTGAATTACATCAAAAAATATAAATCAACTAAAATATTCTGTTTTCATCTCAAAAACATGTTTTTGAGATGAAAATTACATTAGTGAAATAAGATATTTGTACAATAACCATGACTTACTAGAAATCATGCTTTGTTTATTGGTCATCCTCATACCTTTGCTGCCACTTATTTACACTTGAAACTATGTTTTTGACCTTGGAAATGAACCCTAAGACCTAATGGAAACATATCTGCCTTGAATCTAAAGGAAAACATAACTAAAACCATATCTGGATACAACATGGAGATGGGATAGAAAATGTACCTCATGAGGGACAATTTGATTTTCTGAGAAGAAGACAACCAACAGTGGACCATTTTGACATGACCTAGTGGAATGATCCAAAAATTCAGTATGAGACACCTAAAATGAAAATGAAAAGAGTATATTTGATCCCTCATGGAAGTATGTAGATAATGACACTAAAATTGGCCTTATTGGGTATGGAATCTCCTTGGAGGTGTCAAGAACATCATAGACCAAGTGCCTAACTGATTGGGCCAATACAGTCAAACAAATGAAAGACTGATTTTTTTTGAAAATTTTGAAAAATGACTCGATACAAATTTAAAATTGACTCACAACCGACTCTTGACTGACTCAAAAACCAATTAAACACCGAACAAAGCATTTAAGTTTTATAGCCTTCACTTTGGGCCCCAAGCTCAAATGACATTGTACTTCAAAACTTGCAAGGAAAGTAAACTGATATATACAATGACAATGAAACAACTTCAGCAAGCTGCATTAGAAATAGTAGTGTTTCAGGACCCTACCATTCATTGGCCCTCCTGAGCATTCTTGACCATCCATTTCCTTTAATAAAAATGCATTATGTCCTCAATAGGATTCGATTTTATAAGGTCCTTTCCACATATTGTCAAACTTACCATGCTTTCCTTTTTCTTCATTTCGTGCATCCCATCGCAACACTACATCTTCCAGCTAAAACTTTTCTACCTTGGTTTTGCAGTCATAAATTTTCTTTATCTTCACTTGTAGCCGGAAAGTGTTTTCAGAAACCTCTTCCCTTGTTTGTTGAAGTTGAATCATTTGATAGATCTGGCACTTAATATCATCTTCTTCACTGCCAGCTTCTTGCAATAATCTCATGACTGGGACTACAAGGGATGTGGGAAACACTGTATCAGTACCATAAACCAACTCAAAAGGTGATATACCTATTTATTTCTTGCTACTAACTCTGTTGGCCCACAAAGCATTGATAAGCTTTCGATGCCAATTCTTTTTGTTTGTCTTCAAAATCTTCTTAATAATGTTTACCAAGGATTTATTTGACGACTCAGCTCGTCCATTTCCCTATGGATAGTAGGCCATGAAATGACCCAATGTGATGTTGTATTTGTTGCAAAACTCAACCATTATCTTCGACTTAAATGTTGCTACATTATCTGTAATAATCTTGTGAGGGAAACCAAAATGAGACAAGATATTGGATGCTAAAAACTAAATGATTACCATGTCCATAGCTTACCTTGTTGGGATGGCTTCAATCCATTTGGTGAAGTAATCGATAGTTGTCAAAATCAATCTGTGCTATGCTGATGATGCAAGATGAATTTATCCTATGAAATCAAGCCCCCATTGTTGGAAAGGTGCATTGAATAAAACTGGCTTCAAAGGAAGAGGAAGAAATTTCCTTTTGCCCCTAAAAACTTGACATTTGTGGCATCTCATGAATGTCTTATATAAATCTAAAAACAAAGATGGCCAATAATATCTTGCTCTCAAGATTTTATTAGCTGTTGTTTTCCAAAACAAGTGACCCCCACAATCTCCTCTATGAAAATCATGCATTACCTACCGAGCTTCATTTTCAACCAAACAATTAAGCAGAACTCCTCCTGGATCTTTCCAATAAAGAGCACTATCTAAAATGCAGAATTTTGTAGACTTTAGCTTTAGTGATCTACCTTTACTTTTCGACATTCTAGGAGGAGGAGAAAGATACTAAAGAACATATACTATATCGAAATACTAAGGTGAGCTGAGAAACATCTCTAATACCTGAATGAGGGTGCCACCATCTTTGTCATCTGACATTGCTACAATGAGATTTATGTCTAGAGCATGAAGATTTGACTCAGCCAAGAGTTTTTCCAAGCCTTGGCATTTGATCAGTTTTGTGGGCTTAATCTCAAGATCATACTCTAACATTGCTGCTATCCACTTACCTCTTCTTCTTTCCGGATCAGTTTGCATGAGGACAACTTTGACAGCCGTGTTAGGAACATATACTATGGTATGTGAATGTAGAATGTAAACTCAAAAATCCTTCAATGCATTTATAAGAGCCAAAGCTTGTTTCTCAATGATGTTATAGCACAGAGAAACATCTGGTAGTCCGACTGAAAAATGCAAGGGGTTGCTCCACCTGATCCTTCTTTTTCATAAACATTGCCACCAAAGTGTGCCTAGATGCGAATGAAAATATAATAAAATCATGAGTATAATCAGGGCTAATCAAAACAGGAGTTGTGGTTAAAGCAAGATTTACCAAGTTGAAAGATTTCATGGCATCCTCAATCCATTTCACTATGTTTTCCTTTTTCAACATATTAGTTAACTCACACAAATTCTCAACCAAATTTGGTATAAATTTGCGTAAGAAATTCATCTTACTGTTGAAGGCTTGGATCTCCTTTTTGTTGCATGGAAAGTCTATTTGTTGAATTGCCTCCACCCTAGAAGGATCAATGCGAATTCCATCTTTGGAAATTATATGATTGAGGAGTTTACCTTCCTCCATGGCAAAAAGACTCTTTTTGGGATTTAAAGAAATCCCAAACTCCCTGCATTTCTGAAAAACAATCCTCAGGTGGTGTAAATTCTCATCATCAGAACCAGAAAATACTGTCAAGTCATCTAAGTAAACCACCAAGAAAACTTCCTTCTTGTTAGCGAATGCTATATCCATGGCCCGCTGAAAAGTGGCCCCGACATTCTTCAACCCAAATGGCATCTTGGCATACTGAAAAGTTTCCCATGGTGTTGTGAAGGCAGTTTTGTCTTGGTCTTTTTCGTGCACCAAGATCTGATTGTAACTTGAGTAGCCATCTAGTAGTGACATCCGTGATGCTCCAACTACTCTTTGTAGAAGATGTTCCATCTTAGGAAGAGTATAATTATCTTTCAGAGATACTTTATTTAGGTTCCAGAAGTCAATACACAACCTTATATCTATGGTATTTTTTCGTATTGGGACCAAATTTGAAACCCAATCAGAGAATCTACCTGGAACAATGATACCAGTTTTAAACAAACTATTTACCTCTTTCTCGATGGATGGCAGTAGCTTTGGATTGATCCTCCTCAACTTTTGTCTAAAGGGTTTTTGATTTGGCTTGATAGGAATGGTGTGATGAATGATGTTCTTGTCATATACTTTCAAATCTGAGTAATCCCAAGCAAAAACATCAGAAAATTCAGAAAGCAACTTCACATACTTAGCCTTTGATTTAGAAGGTAATGTTTTTGATAGCCTAACAAGCTTGGGCTGGTCTGCTATTCCAATGTTTACATCTTCAACTCCTTTGTCAGTAGAAACCAAGGTTGGTTTTCTCTCCACATCATCTTGATCAAACAACTCCTCTAAAGGTATAAGACCTCTAGGAATAACATTATCCTTCAGCTGTAAAACATCCATATGATTTACCTCAATGTCTTGTTCATCAGAATCACTAACATCATCAATGAAAGCATTCTTAAACTTCCCTTCATTATGCAAAAAGGAATTAATTTTATTGTTATCCCAGAAAACTTGCCAATATCTCAAATTATCAGGAACAATAGGCCTACGTTTGACATGAATTTCAAATTTATTGCTAGAATTCATTGGAATTTTCAGATTGCTCGCTACTGTAGCAAGTGAATCAGCAATGATGTTTTGACCTCTCGGCACCGTTGTCAATGTGTATTCTAGAAACACTTTCAATATATCCAGGATTGCGTTCCTATAAGCTCTCATCCGCGGATGCTTCGCTTGATATTATACTTTGACTTGTTTATCACTAACTTTGAATCACCATAAACATAAATCATTTTTGCACCTAGCTTCTTCAAAATATTTAGACTTGTAATCGATGCCTCGTACTCCGATTCATTCTTAGATCAATCAAAAGCTAATTTATAGGAACACACTCTAACATTACTTGGAACTTTGTCTGGCTAAAAAACAGGACTTCGAATCCAAATTCCAATGCCTACACTATCTTTACCCAATGCACCATCAAATTCCATGCTCCAAAGGTCGTCTTTGTCTTCCAGATGTTGGAATTTTTCTTTTGTTTCAATCTTAACTTTGCTGGTTGCTTCATTTTTCTGTTCTTCATTGATTTTCTGCTCCGGTGGAGGTTGCTAAGAAGGAATTGCCATTTTTTCCTTTTCTTGATTAATATCTGCTGTAAAATTTTCAGAAATTTCTGGTACATTATCTACTTCTACGAGCTGCATATCTACATCATTCAATCCACTATCAATGTATAAAACAAAAGACTCTAAATCTATATGTACAAAATTTATCAGATCATTTATGGGTTTCTCTTTACTAGTGATCATATACTTCATTTTCTTTTCTTGGTATAATTTCCTCAATCGACCAAAAACAAGGATTGTATCTAGATTTTAGACATCTATGGTTCATATCTTCTGAGTTAGTTACCAGAGAACCCATAGTAATAACCATATTCTGTCAACGTTTAAAATCCCAACAGGGATCCATCATCAGGACTATTTTTGAATGTTGATAGTAGAAGAGCTAAATGAGAGTTTGAAATAGTTATGAGGTGAGTTGTTTTGATGAGATGAAGGTCGATTCTTAATATTTATTATTATCCATATTTTTAGGTTTTTTAATTTAGTTTTTATTGTAATTCTTATAATTTTTATTCTATGAAGATTTTTAATTTAGAGGTTAATTCATTAAACGAAGGATATTAAAACAATTATTACAAAACTATTTATTATTAAATCTAATTATCAAGAAATAATTATATGATTTATAGAACTATTCTTTATCTTGATCTAATATAGCTAATTCTTAGTATAAATTAATAATAATACTAATAATAATTAATAGTAATAATTAATAATTAATATAATAATATAATTAATAGTAATAATTATAATAATAATCATTAATAACTATAGTATAATTTATAATAATAATAATTAATAATTATTATTATTAGAATAAATATTATAAATATTAATTCTTATTATTTAATAGTAAGAGAAGTCAAGTTGTAAAGTTCCTTTGAGTTTGGCTCCCCACGATCTAGACAACAACATACCAAATTGAGCTGGTATATCAGTTACTACCATGTCCATCAAGACATTCTTGGTTGGGATTTGATCTAAGGAAACCACCAAATCTTTTATGAGACCAATGCAGCGAACTCTACCAGAATCAAATGAGTACAAATCATGATATTTTCAGGTGATTTCCAAGCCTAGATTTTCCATGATAGCCTTGGGCATCAAATTGTGGGAAGCTTTGGAATCAAGCATAACATTATGAAGAATATATTCATGCAGTATAAGACTCAAATAAAAGGGTGGGACTTCACTATCTTCTAGCTGACCTTCTATAGCTAGACCAAAAATAAGTTCAGGGTGATCATCCTTAACATTCACCATGTCAGAAAAAGGATCAATTTGCAATATTCTAGACACATGGTGTTTGTAATGACTATTATTAACAAGCTTGGTCAAAGGAATGGACACTTTCAATTTAGCAATTTCACTTTCTAAATTAAAAGATGTGACTTTTGCTACCTCTTTGACACCGATGTCCCTCTTATCTGTTTTCTCCTTCATTGCACTATCATTTTTCTGAATGTCTTTCTCTTTTGCAGTTGTACTTGTTGATGGCCAATTTAGCTTGCTAGGATTTTGATCAGCAAGCTCCTTTCCTTTTTTCTGATTCCTTGAGGGATCAATCTTTGACTGAACATCCTTCATCTTCTAAATAGGACTGACTGGTACATCTCTACTCCTCAAGGGATATTGGCTCTGCTATGCACTCAAATTATTCATGTAACCATGTTTATAATCATTAGATTCGACCTCCAAAACAAGATCATTTGCTAAGATGTAGTCCTCATCCTTTAGAATGTCAGAATTTTCTGCATAATCCTCATCTTCGGTCGGAAATATAGGCATACCATCAGCAGTGAATAAGTGATTTGTTTCAACTACCGGATCTTCCTCCTCTTCTTCTTCCACTCCTTGAACATAATTCTGCTGTAAGGGAGTTCTGATCTACTATTGTTATTGCACTGGTTGTTCCGATGCTTTTTGCTCTCTTTGTTTGATTTAGAATTGGAGCTGTTGTTGCCCTCTAAGGTTTGGATTTTGGATCTGTGTTTCAGGCCTGTCTGTGATGGACAACCTGTAAACCATCCTTTCAATTGTTCGAACCAATGTATCCATTTCACATCTGAAGTAGATGCTTCTTCCTTCACAATCACTCTTTTCTCTGATCTCATTCTTGCTCTTTTGGCTAGCAAGTTCGCTTCTACCCTCACAACATTATTTTGCATGTCTTCTAGAGTTGTAGGATCACATTCATGCAACTAATATGCCATATCGGCATCAAATCCATTTGGAAACTTAAGCAAAGCCAATCCCTCTAGTGGTTTGATATTTGTAGGGATAGAATTGTACACTACATTAAATCTCACACAATAGTCTTACACACTCCCGCCAACATTTATTTTGATGTTCCCATATTCAGTCAAAATCTGAAGAGGATTCTTCTTCACCTTTCACTGATCTAGGAACTACCTCTGGAGGATGGGTAGAGTAGTGATAGAATTTGTTGGTAGGGCTCTAAACCATTTCTGAACTTCTCCTCCAAAACTTTGTACAAACAACCTCATTATCACATCTTCAATTTCAACTTCATGGAGGTCAAAGAAATCATTCATATTGTCTACGTGCTATTGAGCTGTGATGGTTTGGGTGTTGTCAAAGAAAGGTATTTTGGTTTGATAATTAGGGGGCATGGCACCAAGATTTTGAGGAGTAATACGGGGTGCATATCAGGCAGACATAACTGGAGGTGGGGGAGGTGCTGGTTTTAAAACAAGTATTGGGATATTCGGTATACTCAAAGGGGGATTAATGATAGCTTGAGTGGTGTGAACAATTTGTGAAGAAGAAGGCAGAGGGTGAGAGATAGTTTGAGTGGCAATAGATGCAAAGGAGGTATTTCGAAAATCAGAACATGGCCTATGAGTCTTATTTTGTACCCAAGTGTTTAAGTTTGAAGAGAGGTTCTGCAAATGATCAAGAGTGTGAATAAGATGTGACCCTGATTTATTGTGTGAAAACAAGTCTTCAATGGAGTTATAAAGAGATATAGAGGAATCAACAACTGTCTGATCAATCCAACTTAAATATTTACTGTGAAATAAACTCCACTGAAAATTAATATCAAACACAATGTCTTGCAAAGTGTCTAACCTTCCTGGGAGTGAATTAACTCGAGGAATGAAATCCTCGCTTGATTGTTATCCAACTAAACTAGATTTCTATGCAGCTTAGATTTTCGCCCAATTTTATGAGGATCACTGATAATGCTTGGAGGATTCGGATCTGGATTGGATCTGGTGTACTTTCAGGAAGCTAGTATGTCTAATCTTGAAATTTAATATATTGCCTTACAACTTTCTAATTTAGCCTATTAAATTCTAAAACTCATCATTCACAAGCTTCAGAATTCGAATGAAACATCTTACTGGGGTGATGAACTTCTAATATTTCGTTCCCCATTATGGTCGCCACTATGTTATCACCTAGATTGAACCTTAGGCTGAAGGAAGGCAATGCCATGATAAACACAAACCACGCTTAGCCAAGTAGCTAGCCCTACTAGACCAGGAGAGGGCTCTCTCTATAAGGATCTCAACCATATTGATTGGATCTAGAAACTGATATTAGGCTATGTATAATAGCATAAGGCTTGCTTTGATTTTGAAGGTTTTTGCTGGATCAGGAGGAGCCAAACAATTAGCGCAAGGAAATTAGGTCAAAATTGCAGGATGTTTAATGGGGCAAGGTAGGCACAAGGCTCAGCACTCTAGGGTTTGATGGATGAGGTGATTTAAAGATAGTTTAGGAGCTAGAAATAGCATGTAAGCAACATGGGTTCTTCCTAAATTGAAGAAAACATAGACTGTGAATATTTTCCCAAAATAGAGAATAAATATTATGGGTTTTGCCTATCAACTTGAAAACATTCACTTAAAAGCAATGAAATGATTGATGAATTACAATTTTTTTTAACATATGATCACAATAGGGAAAAATGAACTGAACATCATATCTCATGGATCCCAAAGAAATAGCTACAATTTTTCATTAATCTCCTACTAAAACTGATACAAAATGATGTCTACTCAAAGCATAAGCATCCAGCTGAGTCTAACCCTTTACAATGAGAAATAAGAAGAAGATATAGAAATTGACTCAACCTCCTCCCATCCTCAGGTGTCAAATCCTTGGGATGAGGAACTAATCCATCAAAAACTGAACAAGAAACTTGAATCTAGGCAACCTAACAACTTGCCTCTAAAAGGGAGGAAACTGATTCATTTGTCCTCAAGATAACTTTTGATCTAATGAATCTACCTTATAGTAACTATTATCCATCCTATTTACATGCCTAGTTACCATTTACATCAGTAAAAACATCATCCATGAGAGAAAACTCAAAATTACAGCCATGGCACAGCGAAGTGAAAATTCAGGATAAAATTGCCCTGGCACAGTGCCCAAGCTCTACGCGCAATGATTTTTGTAAGGCCATTTTGGATGCCTTCCCAGTGTCCAAATTAGGCCTAAAATAGCTTGTTGGAAAGATAGACAAGTCTAATTTCCAGAAAATCTTTAATTTTTTCATTTGGAGTTCATTTGACCCCTCAAAAACGGATTCTCCCAAGGCTACTTCTATGGCTCAAAAAGAAGGAAGAAAGGTCATTTTTTGGGTGTTTTTTGACCTTTTGGTTGACCAATTCTATTATAAAATCTTAGAAAATGCATAGGGTGCATATACTCATCATTGTGAATCCAAAAATGTTGACCATTTCCTCATTGGATTCCCCTGGCGCTATGCATAGAGACAAAATTTATGTGTCAAAAATTGCTAAATTCTTCAAAAGGAAAAAAATTCTTCGAAAATTACTCAAAATTTGTGAACAACACCACCATCTAGTGTCTTGGTTAGCCAAGGAAGCTTTAGCAAGAAACCTAAGCCTATCACCCTTCTTTTTGCCTTTGAGTGGTTGTTTTAGCCTTGTCTTCATTTGCTTGACCCTTATGTTGCAAATATTGTTCTAAGTCTTGTAATAGTAATCCATGTGCCTAATGATTTGATTTTCCCTGTTGGCCCTTTGTAGTAGCTTCTCCAAATGCAAATTGATGATGTGAAGCAAAGTTTCTCTATCCTCCTCAATATCCTTCTCAAGACTTTGTTTTGTAGTCAAGATGGCTGGGATTTCTTCTTCTTGCATTACTGACTTGCCTTTGTCACCTTGCCTCTTTGATTTGAGAAATTCTAGCTCCATGAGGACTTGTTTGTCACTTAGCTGCTTGTTGTCTTGCTCAAGGTATGAAATGACATACTTAGCTCTCACCAAGTGCATCTTTTTCCCTTATGGTTATATTTTCATTTGTTTGCCTCATCTTGAGCCTCCAAGTCAACTATCTCAATGCCATGATGAATGTGTGGCTATTCCGGTCCATCATGTTCCATAAAATCAAATTCCCTTTCCTCTTCATCATTGAGGCTTTCCTCCAACATCTTTTCTTTCCCTTTATGCACCCGCTGCACCTATTGTACCTATTGTGTTGATGAAGAAGGCGAAGCCCCTTCCACATCAAGTGGAGTAAACACTTGCCTATCCACTACAAACAACTTTCTAGCCCCTCCCTGATATATATTTTAGGCTTCTAGCTTCTCAATAACTCTAGTCTCTTTAGCCTTCTCACTTTTCTTTACTTTGGCACTGTTGGAAGGCCTTTCTACTTCTTGGGGCACCAGTGGAGGAATCTGAGGACCATTGAAGATGTCATTGGCAATTAATGTATCCAAGGAGATGTTGAGGAGGTTGAGATGATGTAGTACAATCATCTTAATCAAGGAATAGTGATAGATACTACTCATCTGTTGGGGGTATGGACTTTTCTGTATAATGCAGGCCATCTTCTCAATGTTCCTGAATAATAAATATGGGATGTTCAACATTTTCACTCTTGTGAAGTACATAAGAAGCTTAATATGATAGGTGTACAATCTAGAAAATATGCCCTCACATGTAAAATACTTCATAATAATCCTCATCATAGGGCATACTTGTCTTCAAGGAACTTGAAAGGAAATGTCCTCTTCTTTTCATTTTTGTACCTAGATTTGATACATGGCTCATAGTAATGCTCATCCAATTCTTGTGCCTTATACCATTTTTCCCCCACATTTGGAATCCTTATAGCATCAACAATGATGCAGGATGAAACTGTAAATGTCACCCCAACAAGAGTTACCTTGTTATCACAAAGATTGGCTACAAAAATCTTGGTTAGCTCAGGATGATGTTCAACTCTTTCTACGTGCTCACAAAACACATAACACCCTAGATGCCTGAAACAGGAGAGTCATATGAGAAGCCTGTAGCTCTCTTATGTTTGATGGTTTCTCTCTGATGATTCTGCCTCCCTTATGTGGTTTTCTCTGATGCTGAGGTTCATCTCCCACTATTTTCCTCCTCCCCATAATCTTTATCCTCTTTGTCCATGTTTATTGAATTTTGAAGCTTTGAAACCCTAGAGAAGGTAATCAAGAAGTGAGTTATGGTGAATAGGGATAGGGGAAGGGGAGAGGAGTTTGTGTGATGTAGGATAAGATATATATGACGTGAGAGTGAAAATAAGGGTATTTTTTGGTAGGGACTGTTTAGTAAATAGGGGTTTAAGGATTTTGTTTGAAAGATTTAGGGTATAGGGGATAGGTGGAGGGATTTTGTTTGAGGGATTTAGGATATAGGGGATACATGGAGGGATTTGTTTGAGGGATTTAGGGTATAGGGGATAGGTGGAGGGATTTGTTTGATGGAATTAGGGTATAAGGGATAGGTGGAGGGATTTGTATGCAACCTAGGGTTTGAAAATTTAAATATAAAACCAACTTCAAAATATTGAATTGAGTGCTGGGAGGATAGTTCAAGGAGTGCACTTACTTTTTTAGAAGTTCTAGGTGGAAAAAGAGAAATTTGGATGGTTGATAGGGTGGTTTTGGTGCTTGCTGACCCTATGCGTAATGCCTTGTACAAGTGCGCAACGCTCTGGCTCTATGTGCAGCGCCATGCAAAAATGCACTAGAAAACTAGCCCTATGCACAATGCTCTCTCCTCTATGCACAATGTTAGCCTCCTATTGCAAATAGGGGTTCATATTTCATGATTGACGGTTTGCATGCCAAATATGTCATCTTTTTTTTTATTACTGCAAAGGTTCCATATTTCCAGAGAGTTTCATTTAGATAAGTCATTCAAATTTTGAAGAGCTGTTCAGTCAAGGGAAGGACAAACAGTTTAAACTTGGCTTCCCTGGGTTTCAATTGCTTGCTTTAGAATATAGAGATGAATATCTGGCCAAACAAGCTTAAAACTTGGCGGATTGGTAAACAGGTAGAGAAACCAGGGCGCTCATCAGCTTAATCTGAGCCCCGGAAGAGACAAGGTTCGATTTAGATAGGAGGATAGCTGGAAGAAAGGTTGAAAGGCTGGGGGTGCTAGTTAGAGGGCACCCAAACCAAAAGAAGAAAAAATGTTAGGAGAGTAGGTTGGGTAGGTAGCATTATGGTGGCAGAAACATGGCTGGGGATCCGTTTCATTATTCTCAAGCATGTTATCCATTCGCATCTCAAGCATAAGGCAGTTTCAATTTGGAGGAGCTCAAGCGAGGCATGTCTGAATTTCCCTTTTTTTGCTCAAAACACTCGCTAACTTCCCCTAATCCGCTTAAAAAGGTCCTGTTTCCCCTTCAAAAGCCTAAGATTCCTATCCTTAGCGTTCTCTGAATCAAATTACATATTGACTTCTAACTTATTATCTAAATCCCAGTTATTTTTCCCTCCCCATACTAAAAACATTATACGAGATCCCCCTAAATACATATCCCCTCCATTGGTTGAAATATAACCATAACTAGCTTGGCATTTTCTGGTACTACTATAAAGTACTATCAACCTTTAGTTCTGTTTTTGTTGTGAAATAGGACTTTGGAAATGTTCAGTGGTCTGTTTATGTCTATATCTCTATTCATGTGCATTCAAAAAATGTTGGATGGAGTTTGGGGTTTTGTATCCCAACCTTGGCAAATAGCACTAGCACCCTCTGTTTTCATGTGTGGGACAAGATTGTACCCAAATGAAAAACCAAGTGTTCAGAAGGATAGTGTTTGTAAAGTGGTTATATTCCAGCTATTACCTCTTATCATACTGTCACTTGTTCACAGTGGTGAATTGTCTATCTTGCTGTCCAAGAACTACCAGAACCAAACATATTTGCAACCTGATGATGCACATGGCAAGAATAGCATAGAGTCTGCTCAATTTAAAAAGGACAATTCTTTTGTGGCTGGAATTTTACAGTTCTTTACAAGTTTTCTGCTGTATGGTTACTTGGTTCTATTATCACTTTATGTATCTATGGAAATAATGAAGGTAATGCAAGCTTTCTTTTTAAAAAAATGAATACACGCATGCACTATGAAGAAGCTGACAAGCCTCCTTCTGCTCGAACTTCAAAATTTTGAATAAGGAATTAGGTGAGGTTAGCACCATCCTTCCAGACAAAAACAGGCACTCTTACACCTAAATGAGATAGAATTCTTCAAATGTTCAATTGCTGGTGTGTCTTATGGAATAGGTATTACTAAGGTACAGAAGGTTGTGCCAGAAAGTGCTGGCAAGAAACCTTCCTTGAAAAAAGAAGAAATCTTTTCTTCAACTCTTCAAAAAAGGATTCAACTTGAGGGATCAAACTTGTAAAAGTCAAAATGAAAAAGTGGAAAATGAGCAGCAAAGGCTAGAGATTGAGTTGAGAAGAAAAGCTTTGGAATCTTTGAGGGCAAAAAGGACTGTTAGCCACTAAATAGTCTCCAGTGGCTCATAGTTCTTCAAGACTGCCATGTTCTCATTGATTTCTTCATCAAATAGATCAAAAACATTGTTTTCCCTGTCGTGCAAGTTATTGCATATTTTTTTTTTCTGAAGATCTGAGCCAATTTGGATATTTCATCGAGGGGGTGTTGTACTCTCAACATTTCTTTTTTAAATGACCTGTATGTTTTACTTTTGGCAGCAGGATGTTGAGCTCAAATCAGTTATTGTGGTTTTGAGTACTCTTAGTTCGATGATATGGCAGGTGCAATGACTTTTGGATGCTGTTTGTGTAAAACGAAAATATGTCAAGTAGATGATGGGAGCCTTCAGCTGTTGGCAGGGAAGAAGATTGCAGTGACATCAAGGGATCATCCACAAACAAACTCAGGAGAGATATATGAACAAAGTGGTGGCAATCATGCAATTCCTAAGGGTGGACAGAAAGAATACATGTATGCAGATCCTAGTAAGTTTTTCTGACAGTAACTCTCTATGATCTGAAACAAACGAACAATCCAATAAATGATGGTGACTGGGGAAAGTTTTCAAACAAATCTAAAAAGTGAACTGCATGATCTCGATATAGAGTTAGATTTTGGGGATGGAAAACACATTTGCTATGTTAAAAGTTATCACAAGGTATATGGGACAGGGGTCACTGAGGTTGAAAGAGCAGCAGCGCAGCGCAAAGATGTGAAACTTCAGGAGGTTCAAAGATCAGCTGATTCTGTGCATGAAAAAGTTTTCAACTTTGATAATATAAGGTTGATGTGTGTTGCTTGGAGAAATGCGCGTGATCCCAATATCTGCAAGGAGAAATACAATGCGAACAGCCAAAAAACTCACTCTATACCTTTACTGGTAACCTTATTATTGGGAAACAGACATTGCCTCTTTCACCAAATCAAGTATTGCTGCGGGGATGCGGTCTACGCAATACAGAGTTCATAGTTGGTGCTGTGGTTTTTACAGGAGATGAAACAAAGGAATTTATGGTTGCGTGTCTTACACTGTTCACGCTTGTGACACTATACTCAACAATTATTCACTATATGTGTCAATTGAGATGATAAAATTTTTATCCAATATACTCAATTTATCAACAAGGATATGAATATGTATCACAGAGACAACAATACTCCTGCTTTAGCACGGACATCAAATCTGAATGAGGAGCTTGGCCAGGTGGAGTATCTTTTTTCTAAAAAAATTGTTTGCCATTGCAAGAAAACTCAAGATTCCAGTGCGCATACACTCAAATCATCACACAGTTAAAAAAAGAACTCAAAAAATATGATGCGCACAATAAAATCATCACAGGAAAAAAAATATGATGTGCACAGCAAAATCATCTCAGGCAAAAAAATATGATGCGCACAGTAAAATCATCACAGGCAAAAAAATATGATGCGCACAGCAAAATCATCACAGGAAAAAAAATATGATGTGCGTATACAGCTCAGGCAATCACCATACAGCAAATATACAGCTCAGGCAATCACCATACAACAAACATACAGCTCAGGCAATCACCATACAACAAGCAAGCAGCTCAGGCAAAAAAATGATGCGCACATCACACAGGCAATCACCATACAACAAGCATCACACAGGCAACACAGTTAGAAAATGCGAAATCACTGTTGGTGTAAGTGGGCAACCTGGAAGCATGCTCTGTTTTTAAAGAGATCTGGAGGTGCTGTGTCACAGCCAGATAAACCAAACCAATACACCTGGAGGTTGTATTGAATGAGCACAGGAGATAAGTCAGGGACGATTGAACAGCTGAAGTAGTTTGAGAGGAAAGTAAATGCCCGATACGACAAACAAAGCAACTTCAACAAACCGACAAAGAGGCCACATAAAAGCAGCAGAACCGCCTGAAGGATGTGGACAAGAATTTTCAAAGCACAGCCCTTAGTCACATACCCAAAACTGCCAGCTGCCTTAGCACAGCTCTGTTCAGATATATATGCATTATTTCCCAGTCTAGCGATGAGTTAAAGACATTAATTCATAGATATTTTTCAGATATGATCGGGAGATATTTTGTTTAATATTTTTCCCCTGACACCTGTTCAAGGGAATGCTGTAAATCCTTCACTATATAAACCACCCCATAGTCAGTCTAAGAGGGGGTAGAAAAAAAGTAAGAATTGGTCGATGAACTCTGATAGAGATTAGTCCTGTATATCCAGTATGATTCATTAATCAAAGACTGCGGGAGTTTTTTGGAAATGGACTGTGTGCTGTGTCTTGGTGTTTAAAGGGGCCTTACGGAATTCCGAGGCTGTCACATAAATCAATAAGTGCCTCTCATCTCTGTTTTTTCTTTATGTTTCACGCTCATAATATGCTCATATCGCCATCTAAGTAGCAGCTAGAATGATTAGTATAGAATTTGCTGAACCTCACTCTATGCTCAAGGTCTGATATTTTTTTTATATTTTCCTCTGAACTGGTATTGAATGTTGATTTCCCTTGGCCTCTTATCTCGGTGAATCCGCCCATGTTCTAGCATCTATACAAGAAATTTTTTCAGCTACTAGACAGAGATTTTTCACTATCATGCTGATATGCTAAATAACGATTTTGTTTGTGTACTCCTCATCTCCTTAAGACTTCCAATCCAGCTGGTTTGAGCTTCCATATTGAAAGTTTTTTGGCTGAGAGATCAAAGATCATTTAAAGGATCAGATAATGGGCTGTCCACTGTGCTTTCTTTTTTTGAAAAAATACTGAAGGGTAATCAAAAAATTCTCATGCTCTCATATGGACTAATAAAACAATCTTTGTCTGTATAAAATCAGTTCTCATATATTACTTTCATTATCACTATTTTTTCGATTGCAGAAATGGAATACTAATCAATCAACTGGCCTTGTAACCATTTACACTAAGTTTTTTGCAATTTGACTAAGAGCTTTAATATGAATACCTCACGGAGCATATTAAATCTTTGTCACCCATGAGCGATTATTATTTAGGAAATCTTAATTGTCCCTAGATAAAATCTACTTTCGAGTGCAAAAAAGGAGGATCAATCAACAATTACCCCTACAACATTTACACTAAGTCTTTTTTTTTTTGCAATTTGACTGAGAGCTTTAATATGAATACCTCACGAAGCATATTAACTCTTTATCACCCATGAGCGATTATTATTTGGGAAATCTTAATTGTCCCTAGATAAAATCTATTTTCGATTGCAGAAAGGAGGACTAAACTACAATTGGCCTTACAACAATTTACACAGTTTTTTGCAAACGTACTATATGTTTTTTTTTCTGACTTAGAGCTTTAATATGAATACCTCAGGGAGCATATTAGTTTTTTGTCACCCACGTATGATTGTTATTTAGGAAAATCTTAAATTGTTCCTAGGTAGAATCTATCCACCTCACCTCGGTCAGCTGGATCAAAGATATCTTAGTTGCCTTCCATCTCTGGCCTCTGCTTCATCTCTTTCAAAACCTGAACAATTGTTTCATGAGCAGCTATATGCTCTGTATCCCCCTCGTAATCAAGAAAAACACACCAGTAGTCCCGCTCCTCTTGACTCCATGCCCAATGGTTTGAAATTCATCTCTCGATGCACTGCCTCTCTACTTGAAACCATTCTCTTCTCACTAAAAAACAAAACCCTTTGTACTCAATAGCTAGCCTAAGATCATTTCCTAAAACAAAGCTAAATCCCAAAGAGAGAGCCCTCTCTGACTGCTGGTAGGCTAGGACCAGCAGTCCAAAGCCTGGTCTGTGGTTACCTCGGCCATATCCCTAAAGGAGCCAAGGGACAACCTGAGCGATAACGTAATGGCGACTCTGCTGGGGACCTTTTGAGATAAATTCAACTATAAAGTTGGAAGCTGGCTCCCAAAAAGCATTCACGTATTACAAGGTCGAATCCGGACCCAAAGCCTCCAGATACTTCTGAAAATCCAAATTTAATCCCTAGAAACCTCAGGAAGATAGAGAAAAGAGAAAATTTAGCTGATTCTAGTCCTGTGAAAGTTCAACCAAGCAGCGGTTCAACCCTTGTCAAAGTTCTTTTTCACTCATCCCCTGTTTTCCCTACTTCATCATCTACCTCGCCGTCCACCTCGTCCACACCGCCGTTCACTGCACATACTACCACTACAACTCCCATTATCATAGTTGTTCCAACTGTTCCATTCATCCCTGCAGTTCCACTCATCCCTGTAAATATGGCTAATAGATATGCCCCTTTACAGCTGCCTGGAAACCCCGGGGCCATGCCTCAGGACTACTAGACCAAGATAACTTATTTTGATGGCACCAGTGCCTGCACGGCCCTTCAACATACAAAGAAATTGCAAGATTACTTTGAGAGCTATGAAATCGACGACGATATTGTAAGGATGAGGATTTTTGTCCAAAGTTTGACAGGTGATGTCAGGCCGTGGTTTAGAGCACTTCCAGCCAATTCCATAGCAAATCCAGAAGCCTTATACCACACATTTATCAATAGGTGGGAGAAGAAGAAAGACCCATTGCACATATTGTCTGAATACGACACCATTAAAAGAGGCCCTCAGGAGGCTGTCTTAGACTATTGCGCAAGGTTTAACAATGTCTACAATGCAATCCCACAGAACCTTAGGCCTCCACCTGATCTTGCTCTATATAAATTCCCCGATGGCTTTGATTCTGACATGGCTTATCAGTTAAGAGAATGAGCCCCTCAAAGCCTGGCAGAGATGCAAGACGTTGCTGTGAGCGTAGAGGCAAACTTAATTTCCAAGAGAAATAGAGCCAGAGTCGAAAGAAGAACCACCTTTAAAGATGAACCTTCAGCCCTAGACCAACAACTCGATGCTATTCTCAGTGGCATGCACAGACTAGGAGATAGAATAGAAACCATTGAGAGAAAGGCTACGTGGGATGCCCCACAAGCCAACACTATGAGAAACCCTAATTTTAGGAAAACTCACAACCCAAACGCCGGATGATCCAGCCCAGATCATGATATAAGACCTCCGTTCCAAGAGAACTACACAGAGGCATCGACATCTAGCGAGCCATTAGAAGATACTCACATAAACTGTGTGGGCTCAAAGAGTGAACAAAAAGTTTTCTTAACACAAGAAGACTACCATCTTATCCAACAAAACCAAGCTGATCTAGACTTTAGTGAATTTCAGACTCAAACCGGAGAATCTTTTGACTTCAAACAAGGCTACGACTCTGCTGTGTATGAGGTGCACAAGAAATACAAACTAAGGACTAGAACAATTGATGTGCCCGAGTCAGTCAAACAAAAGCAAACAAAACAGCCCAAGAATATTAAAAGCTCAATTGTTATTACAGAGCCAGTTGATGACACGATCCCAAAACTGCAGGAAGTAACCATGGAAGACATAACAGACATGCAGTCTGCTAATGACCACCCTTTGCTATCTTCCCCCACAAAAGAAAATTTGAATAGCACTCTGCAAAACCTTCCCAAAACAGAGATACCACAAAGTAGCACTCACCATAACACTGATAGTCAGGAGGAAATCATAGAAAATACACTTGAAAGGGGGAAATCAGCTACCACCAACACAAAGACTCCATTGGAGAAAACATTTAGCTTAGAAGCAAAAATAAGAAAAATAAAAATTTCCATCCCCCTCTCTGAGCTTGCCAAACACAATGTGTATAGGCAACAAATCCAAAAAACACTTCAAATGCCAGAGACCAAAGATGATGTCAATATTTTAGATGATACACCTGAGCTGTTATTTGGTCCTGAGGTTAACGGAAAACCAGCATATGGAACTGTTATGCCCTTTTATGTGAGCTTGCATATACACGACAAAGTCTTGCACAATGCTATGTTTGATTCAGGGGCCTCACACAATCTTATGCCCAAAGCAGTAATGGAAAAGCTGAACCTTGATATCACGAGACCATACAAAGACCTATTCTCCTTCGATTCAAGTCAGGTCAAGTGTCTAGGTTTAATCAAAGATCTATGTGTGTCTTTAGTCCAGTATCCCAACAAAATAATTCTGATGGACGTGGTGGTCGCTGACATTCCACCAAAGTATGGGATGCTCTTGTCAAGATCTTGGGGAGCAAAGCTCCAAGGATCCCTTCAATTAGACCTCTCTTACGCCACTATCTCAGTCTTTGGTCAACCAAAGAGATTGTATAGAGAAACGCTGATGAAGTATGTGGTGAGTAGTGAGGAAAAACCCCAAAACTTTCCCATTTACTCAATCCATTCTGACATGGATTCATTTATTCTGTTCAATGATGATAGTTCCCCAACCGATGACAAGCCTTTGGATTTAGAACAAGAAGCAGGCATAACTGAGGAATTAGTTACCCTTACCCAGCAAACCCTAATCTCTGAAGAGGCTCCTGAAACAGGAAATTCAAAAACACTCGCTCCAATGATAATTTCAACTCCCAATGCTAGTCAAGACAAAGAAATCCTATGGTATTTGGAGTTTGACGGTTCAGTAAATAAACTAGGAGCAGAGGCAGGGGTGTGGATCCATAACAGCCAAAATGACCATGCAGAAGGTCATGCCTATAGATTGAATTTCAAATGCACCAACAACATGGCAGAGTATGAGGCCCTCCTTTTAGGCCTTAAACTCATTAAAGCTCTTAGGGCCACAAAAATTTCCGTTCTAGGTGACTCCGACCTAATAATCCAACAAATGAAAGGCAACTTTGTCACCAATGACAACAGCCTGAGAGCTTATAGGACCGCTACCACATAAGTACTCAATTACTTCACTGAATCTAAGCTTGCCAAGATATCGAGAAGCCATAACATCCATGCTCACAGTCTAGCCACTTTCGCTAGCACTTGCAAGCTCCCTTTTCAGCCCAACCACCACTTCACTGCTGAGGTAAAGCATAGGTCTGCTGTCCCTAACAATATTAAAGATTGGCAAATCTTTGAGGACGATGCACAAATTAACAATTTTTTGACTATGCAGCAAGTATTTTCAAAATTAAACATCAACATGGATACCATGGGTGACCAACCACAAACGAAAACCCAAATTCAGCAAACCCTAACAGCTGAAGAGGCTAGAAAAATGCTATGCCCAACCAGCTTTGATGTCAAAGACATGCAAGAGCTTAGGCAGATACACTTAGGAGAAATAGCTGAAACAGAGGCTGAAGTCATTGATTTAAAAGACAATTTCTTACCCGCTGGTCTCACCCCATTAGAAGAAATCTTTGATGCAAATGATGTCCCCAAAAAACCAAAAATACAACCTCAAAATACTGCAATTGAAGAATATAATATTGGAACCGCAGACAAGCCCAAAATGATCAAAATGTCCAAATCTTTGCCACCTGATCAAAAACCAAAGTATATTGACCTGTTCAAAGAGTTCCAAGATGTATTCGCTTGGAGTTATGAGGAATTGAAGTCCTATGACACCTCAGTTATTCAACATACCATCCCTCTAAAACCAAATCAAAAGCCCTTCAAACAAAAACTAAGGAGAATCAACCCAGTCCTTCTGCCTTTGATCGAAAAGGAAGTGAAAAGAATGTTTGAGGCTGGCATTATAGCACCCATTAGATTTTCGGAATGGGTATCCAATCTTGTTCCCACAAGAAATAAGACAGGTGAGATCAGGCTTTGTGTAGACTTAAGGAATCTGAACCAAGGCTCCCTTAAAGACCACTACCCATTGCCCAAAATGGATCATATTCTCCAAAGGGTAGTGGGGTCATCCAGGATTTCTTTGCTAGATGGCTTTTCGGGTTTCAATCAAATACTTGTTCACCCAGATGACCAAGACAAAACAGCCTTTACAACACCATGGGGAACATTTAAATATGTGAAGATGCCGTTCGGACTAAAGAATGCAGGTGCTACCTTTCAACGGGCCATGGAAATTGCATTTGCCAGGGAAATCCGTGATTTCTTGGTTATCTATCTCGACGATCTAACCCCTTTTTCCAAATCTGACCAAGAACACCTTAAACACCTTAGGCA
>APFE031533595.1:25576-66819 GCA_000404065.3 Pinus taeda | reverse complement strand
TATACCTAACAGTTCATAAGTCAGATATACCAAAAACTTATGATTTAGATAGAGCCTGGACTCACTAGATAAAATATTCTCAAATTTTAGGGTTTTATTTTTTCAAAATTTTAGTATGTAATTTTTAAAGAATAAAATAAAAAAATATTTATACTGTATATGGTTTGCAACAAATACATCAAGCATTAGAAAGTTAATTCATCAAAATTTTCCAATTGTTTTTTCTTTTCCAATAAAAATTCATGATCTTCTTGAGGAGAGCAACAAATAGAAGGGTTTTGTAGGTGACTACCTTATAGAACTACTCCACCAAAACACAAATCTTACAACACTTTACCCTATTAATTGATTATAAAATCTTTCACGACACCTTGTTTGCATGAATGTGTTTCATGAGGGTTGCCACAAAGTCACTCGGGCTCCCAAATTTCCCATTTTTATATTTTCTTGTATCTACCATTTTAACTAATCTATTTTTAATAAACTTCATCCACCATTACGAAATTATAGCATGTTTGATTTAGCCACTAGCCTTTAATTCACCTATCTACAATTTACACCCCTCCTTAGCATACTTGCTTGCTTCTTTGTTGAAGTCTCTTTAGGACATGGAACTGCGTCAAGTCCTTTAGGAACAAGCCTTTCAACAAGATGATGCAAGATTAGGAGAGAATCTCCCATAACCATAAGTGTGTCCACCTATTTCCCTTTGGCTAACAAAATTCCCTGGTAAAGACCATATATCTCTAATTGATTATTTGTTTATGACCAAGAACATATGAGTACTTGAACACTTGTTCCTCCTCGGGGTCATAGAGTACCTATCCCCCACCTGCAACCCTTGGGTTCTGTTTGGATGCCCCATAAAAATAGAGAATCCATCCTTGTTGCAAGCTCTTCCATGCTCTTACTTCTACCTCTACCAGTCTTAACTTCCATATTTTATCTATTTCAAGCTTGCTCCATCCTATGTTTTGGGAAAAATTCTCCAAAACTATAAACTTTCTAAGCCAATCCCATTCCATTTGGTCTAAGGCTTGTTGAGAAGATTTATAGCCTATCTTTTGAGCTCCAAACTCAACACAAAATGTAATTGTTTTCATCAATGTGCTATGGGGAGGAGTATTCATGTTATTAAAGATTGCATTATTCCTTGTTAACCATACTTTTCAACATATGAATTTTGAGAGAGCTACCCAATAAATTTTGAAGATATGCTTCTTCAAAAAGCTTCTAGAATAAGTTTTGGTCTATGAAAAGAAGAATTCTTGAAAATTAGAGTGTCATTCCACTGTACTAAAGGGTGGGGCAATTGCTTCCATCCAAAGCTCTCTAGTCCTGAATCTTGAATAAAAGTAGGGCTTAATTCTTTTGGAATCAACAAAGGAAGAGTTAATTTCAGGCCTTGTGCAATTATTCTAAAAGTGTAAACCACCATTCTGAAAAAGAAAATTAAGTCTTATTACCTCCCAAAACTAATGTTTGAAGTGGGTAAAAAAACTCTCTGGTCTTGGAGCTTTGTTTGAGTTGAAAGGAGAATACTTGTTGCTAGATTTCCTCTTCAGTGAGACCTTTTATCAAAGCAAGGTTATCCTCCTAAGACAAAGATTCCAAAATTTGTTCCAACATCGATAATTATGCTTCAAAGATACATAGCGCTTTGGTGTTGTACAAATCACTAAAGTGATGGGCCTCCCTCTCCTTAAGTTGATCAAAGTTCAAGATTTTAGTTTCTGTTTTTGTTATCTCTTTGATGTTATTTTTCCAGACCTAGTTCTTTTCTTGTTTATGAAAATATTTTGTATTTATATATCCTTCCTTTAACTAAATACTTCGAGACTTACTGTTTTATGTTAATTAGTAAATTCTTCCCTTTCTTCCTTAGGCAGTTCTTTTGTCATAGGCCCATCGTCTTTATTAGATTGTATAATTTCCATTCTCTTTTCATGTGCCTGTATCTCTCATTGTCTCTCCATCTATTGTTCTTGAGCTTGCTTTTTTAATGTGATTTTTAATCACTTCATCTTTTGTTCCCAAGTAATCACTCAGTTTCCCATGATCCATTCACTCCAAAGTTTCTTTACCTGATCGCTGAAACCTGTTTTACGTTTCCATATTGGATGATAACATAAGGGAAGTGGCCTAAAATCAATATTTTCACTGATTTCAAGAAAAAATGGTGTGTTATCTGAAATATTTCAAGGAAGGATTAAAAAATAGACCAATATATTTTGAGACAAGAGTGAGTATGCTATTGATAATCTATATAAATGAGTAGCAATATAACACAATCCATATTTTGTTTGCTCTAAGTAAATTTTTTGGAGGAAGGTTTTATTTCCAAAAAAAATAATTTTTGGATGAGATCTTCCAAATGTCTTGAAGCTAATCTCTAAATTGAGATCTCTTTTTGTTTTCCCACTGATGTAAAGGTGTATTAAAATCTCCTAAAAAGATGTAATCAAAGAAAAAATAGAATCTCCAAGAGCCAGCAAAGCATCCCAACTTTCTTGTTTATCTTGAAAATGTACTGACATATATAACAAAAGAGCATACCTTATTTGAGGGGATATGAAGAAATTTGGTAGCGAATTAGTGGGTGGACGATTGATGATAAAGCAACCTAAGTGATGATTTATCCAAAAGGGTGGACACACCAATTGCTTCTCCTCTTGAACTAACAAAATTAATCCCATTTCCATTCCAAATCTTATGTTGTGTTTGAAGGATACCTTGATCCCCCATTTTTGTATCTGGACTTTGACTATAGCCAACAGAACTAAGGGTCATTCTTTCTTGATTAATGACTTCAACTTATCCAATATATTTTCTAACCCTAATCCCCTACAACTCCATAAGAGAACCCTCATTAATCATTGCTTGTATGAGTTTCCCCTTGCTGAGGGGTAGAGTTTCCTCCTATTTTGGTGTTCCTCTAGCCTTTGAGTTTTGGATCTAGAATTGTTTGAGTGCCCATTTCCTTACCTTTCTCCATTTTCTCCAATATCACCTCTCTATTAGTCCATCGACCTGCCTTTCATTGGAGCCTCTTATTGGCTTATTGGGGCCTGACCCAGGTTCAAAAGTGTTTAGCCAAACAAATCCTGCACTATTGGCCCTTTTAGCAACAATCCGTGGAGCGCAGACTGAAATCTCACTCGAGGTAGTATGGGAGGGTGTTGGAACCAGGTTTCTGCACCCTAAAGATGTCTTGATGAGGTCTGGAAGGGTCGTGAACTGATCTTTCGCACTTATATGGCTTCGCACAACTTATCCAACCTTGGCGTAGCCCTAATACCGAGCGCGAAGAGGCACAATCTGGATCCCTTATCCTTAGTATGTTTTTATTATAGATCTGACTTAATTTAGTGGATTTATTAATCATTCAATATTTGTAACTAGCATGCGCAAACATAAACCTTAAGATATGCATAAAACTATAACAGAAGAAAAACCACACTGATCTACGAGCAGATGCACAATATTTCAAAAACACTTATCTTTTATTAATCTTCTATTCCAATACAATCCAATTCCACCCTGCACACTTAGCTACAGGGGTCCGTGCACACAACTGTGGACTCTACCAGGCCTCTCTACACACAACTGTAGAGCCTCTTCTACTACTACAACTCCCGACTTGGACTTGCAGACTCAGAGCGAATATCACCGTTAACTACCCATAACACTTCAGATCCCCCTAAAAGCTACCTTCTATACTTAGAGCCTCACTCTGTTTATACATTCCCATGTTCTGCAGGCCATGAGTAGGTTATCAAATTCTATATTAAATTACAATATTTTAGGGCAGACTACCCTTAGACTTGACCTAGTACAGTTCACGCTCCGCGCACTTCGTGGAGCCTTTACAATACCAATACCCAAAATTGTGGGCTTTAAGCCCCAAAACCATTACACAAGGGATCCGCTGCCCAATAGGCCCCCAACGCAATCATCATGACTCGTCCCGAGTCACTCGTCGGTGCGGCGAGACACGTTGCCAAGGCTTTACAGTCCACCATGCTTATGAGTGATGCACTACGCTCTGATGCTCCATGCTTGCCTCCTACAACACTTCTTCAAGCTCCTACTCCATTGCCTCTACTAATTCGCTTAATCGATGATGCTCATTCTGCTCTGCTCAGTCAACACAAAGTGACCCCTCATAGGATTTTAGCTCTAGCTGAGATGCCAAAGGCATGAACTCTTTGTGTAAGAGAAGCAAGCTTGCGATCTCTGGTCCAGTATACTCAATGTCTGTTGAAGCTTGTATTTCATTTTTGCAAGAGAGATGTTGTTGTCCGCGAGGTCCCAATCTTAAAGTTTTGCCATGGGCACACGACCCAGGGACGCACTTTTCAATGGAATTCTATCTTTTATCCCAAGATTCACCATCTTGCCCTTATCTTTCATAGATCATTGACCAAACCATAGGTTTCGTGGCGACATCTGGACTGGTCCTACTATCTGTCTGGGGATTTTTCGCACTTCTCCCACCCCTGACATTGGACTCGACATTGCAGCCTTGGACGTGGACATTACGCTATCCTGAAGGTCCTGCGACTCTTTTGGTGATGTCGAAACCACAGGGCTTACTCTCGAATCGTCGAAGTTCAATGAGTCCATGCCTATTGGATAGAACAATAACTTAAGTCTCAAGATGTCACAGTTTGTTCAGTGGATGACCAGCTGTAATTTATAGACCTGATAAAATTCAAATTCGACTGTTCCCCCCTTTTCTGGCTCATTAATGCGATACTGGTGGCAGATCATTTCAAATCCATTTCTGACTTCATGTCTTAATAGCCTGTCATCCGCTCCTCGTTGCATTAAATTGACCATCTTGTCATGAACAGTGTCCTCAACAGCCACTTTCTAGCCTATCCGCATAGCAGTGCAACTCCTTATGCACGACCACGATTCCTACGATAGACTCGCCCTACGCAGAACCCTGTTTCCACGCAACTTTCCTACAGATTCTTTTATAGTCCTGAACCTTCTTTCAACTGCTTAGAGTGCTGAGACTGTGCTTCGATCAGTTAATCAGATAGCCTACCCACTCGTGTAGGGCTTTAGGCAACTACCATTTACCCTTCCTCGGAAGGGCTCTCCATTAAGCTTGCCGAGATGGACCGCACATCCATCTGTGACCTCTTTGACCATATATGGTCCCAACCAATGCATTCAGAGTTTTCTAGGGAATTTTTTGAACTTGTTGTCATACAACAATACTAAATCATTTACTTTAAACATGCACAACTTGATATGGTGATCGTGCCAAGCTTTCTCACACTGTTTCTGTACCTGCTAATGGAATCCCACTAGAAACCGTTCTTCAAGTTGTGCGAGCCTCTCTTCCAAGGTTCGCGATCTACCATGCCTATCATTGTTGCTGTCCAAAAACTGGGTACAATGTATTCCATTGGCATGATGGCTTCCGTATCATAGACTAACCTGAAAGGTGTCTGACCCTTCAATTTCTTGCATGTGGTTCGGTATGCCCATAGCAAAACATGTATGCCCAAATCCCAATCGTTTCGCTATGCGTTACATACTTTGGTCAACGCAGTCTCCATAATCTTTTTGAATGCTTCTACTATCCCATTCACTTGCAGATGGTATGACGTACTTCGCTGATGAAACACCTGGAATTCCTCAGTGAGTGGGCTGATAGTTTCATTTAGGAAGTGCGTTCCGCGATCACTCATTAGAATTTTTGGGCATCCAAACCGTGTTAACACATTATTGAACAAAAATTTCACAGCTGTAGCAGTCGTGCAGTCCTTGACCGGCTGTGCTTCTGGCCATCGAGTAAAGTACTCTGTCGCAGTGATGATATAGCGCACACCCATCTTCCCTCGAGGTGTGATGGGCCCCACAAAATCTATCGCCCATTTTTCGAATGGTTGCAGCATCATCTATGGATTGAGTGGCATTTCATCCCTTCGCAACAGTTTCCCAATCCATTGACATATGTCACAGACCCGACAGTACGCTTTCGAATCTTGATGTAGTTTTGGCCACCATTGTCTGGCGCAAAGAATCTTTTGTGCTGTCGCCCGTCCCACATAATTTCCTCCTGCGACCCCCCCCCCCCTGTGCTTCTGCGAGGATCTGTCCTCGTTCAAATTCGGGTACATATCTTCATAATATTTCGTCATTTCCCATTTTGTAGACGTGCCCCACGATAACAAAAAAATCCATTGCGCCTACCACCAATTATTTCTTCTGTTGGACTGAATATCCCTGCGGCACGGTCCCTGTGGTTAAGAAATGGATTATATCTTCAAAGTGGTTGCCCACGACACGCACTACATAGAGTTGTGCATTAGGTAGTCCTTCCTCCAAATTTGTTGGCTCCTCTCCATTCTCAATTCGTGATAGGTGATGTGGGCCTGCATTTAAGCGTCCCGGCTTTACAATGACCTCGAAGTCGTATTCTTGAAATAGTAATAGCCATCTACATATGCGCCCCACCAACATAGGCTTGTTCACCAAGTATTTCAATGCGAAATGATCGGTATACATCTTGAAGTGCCCACCAAGTAGATAGTGGCAGTATTTCTGGAGCGCGTATACCATCACCAATCCCTCACACTCAGTAGTAGAGTATTTCTTTTCGGTTTTGGACAACCATCGACTTGAAAACACAATCGGATGATCAATGCCTTCCGCTCCTTCCTACATGAGTACAACACCCAGCACGATACACGACGCATCAACATGTACATGAAATTTGATGTCCCATTTGGGAAAACCAAAATGGGAGCAGATGCCATTTTTTCCTTGAGAATCTCCAGAATTTTCTTACAATCATCATTCCAACAACATGCAGTGTCCTTTTTCAATAACTGTTCCATTAGTGTTGTGATTTGTGCATAGCTCTTAATAAACTTTCGATAATAGCCAGTGTTCCCCAACGTGGTGCAGAGTTGTTTGACACTTTGCAGTGCTTCCAGATTGAGAATGACAACAATCTTCGAAGGGTCCACCATCAGGCCTTGTTTGCAGACCACATGGCTGAGCAAATTTCAAAAGGGGATGAGGAAGGTGCACTTCTTAAGATTCAACGCAATCTGGTGTTGTTGGCAAGTATCCAACATCAACCGTAAGCTCACTATATGTTTCTTAACTGGCCCAAATACAATCCAATCGTTGAAATAAACTTCCAAAAACTTTTGGATGAATTCCTTGAACGCGGCCACCACTACGCGCGAAAATATCGTTGGCGCGTTCTTCATCCCAAAGGGCATAACAGTGTACTAAAAACAACCCCATTCGGTCACGAAGGTTGTCTTGCTCCTATCTTATGACACGATCTTGATCTGATGGTACCCTAAGAACCCATCCATGAATGAGTAACCTTCCTGTCCGCCAACATTCTCCAAGACTTCATCTGTAAACAGTGTCCAGAATGGATCGTGAACACAGGCATCATTAAGCTTCCTGAGGTCCACGTAGATTCAAATTTCACCCTTCTGTTTTTTCTCCTGCACTATTATAGGACTCACCCAGTCGGACTCTTCCATTGGTTCAACAATTCCTGCTGCAAGCATTTTGTCCAACTCTTCACGGACCTTTTCCGTATACTTTGGATTCAAACGGTAAGGGTGCTGCTTAACTGGATTTTTCTCTGGTTTTAGATTAATCTTCATCATCCCTAGGTTGCCAAGGATCCCCTTTAATTCCGTGATTTTGGTTGGGAACAAGTCTTGATATTCACGAAGTAACTCGATGACCTTATCCACTATGGTATCATCCCAATAGTCCCCTAGTGTTTCATACTTCGGCTCCACATCTGTACCAATGTTTACCTGTTTTGTTTTCAGAAATGCAAAGATGTCGGGGTCCTCAATTGATAGTCCTCAGACTTTGTGACTCCCTTCAGTTTTGAGAATATTAATATTTCAGGGGTCATCATCATCATCCTCCACTTGTACATTGTAACATTCTAGGGCATGGCTTAACTATAGTGACCATACAAGTTGGACTAGTACCCGTGGTTCTTGTGGTATTTTGAAAATGGCGGCATTCACAGCTTGTAGCGCATCATCAATAGTATCCGCCCATGGGTCTTCAAATGAGAACATTAAAAAAAATCACTCGCGCAAGACATCCCATTCGCCCGTACCATGTCGGAGTTCTATCTCGGTATACCAATTTCTTGGGATGACATCTAGGGTATGATAAAATAAGTGTACCGATTCAAGCTAGGGTTCTTCTCCATAGGCTTTGGTCCATTTTGTGAGGTGCATGCGTCGGTCATCGCATCCATCGTATTTCTCAGTTATTCGTAGTTCTAACTTCCCAAACCTTAGCTGCATCATTCTCCTGCAACCACACCAATTTTCAAAGTTCCCTTGATGTGTTCCCCACCAACGCGTAGGTGTTGCACACAATGCCCACATTAATGCATCGAACCTATGGTACTCTGGTACTGCGCTCTCAAACTTGTTCAAGAATTCATCCACCGCTATCAACCCATCATATGTCGGTAGATCTCGATCTTGGGCTATTACGCAATGCATTGATTTAGTCATCGTATTACAATTTAGCATTGTAACTTTACTCAATCGATTGTGCCAGCATTCGTCTTCTTCATCTGAATCCAAAGGGTAGGAACCAGTGCACTCCCGCGAGACCTTTCTATCTGCAGTCATATTTAGCCAATCCTGGTCTCACGCAGTTATCTTGTAGATACAATCCAGTTCGTCATCGCTTCCATCATCTTGCATGGGTTTAGTGTAGCACTCTCCTTTAGCTAGATCCAATAGAACTGCTACACGTAGGGACTTTTTCTCGAAAATCATCTTTCACTTCTTCAGGTTGATGACCCCATTCATATCCGTGGACCAGTCTATTCCTAGCAATGCGAGGTAAGGGTTACTGTCATCCACAATCTCTATTACCTCAAAGTCTGTCTGTGTACTCGCACCTTCAATATCCATTGTCACCCCTTTCAATCTTCCCATGGGAAAGATCTTTTGTTGGTTCGCCATCCTTAATTGAATAGGAGACTACTGTAATGCGGGCCTGCCCATGCCTTCCCATGTCTGTTTCGGTAACACTTTTGCGTCCGAACCCAAGTCTAAGATTACCTGATCCATTTCATACTCGCCAATCTACTCCGTCAATCTCATTTCCCTCCTGGTGCACAGCACATGCTTTCCTAATTTCTGGACTACGCGCAGTTCACCCGATCCTGCGCATCTAACAATCAGCTCTTGTAGTCCTTTAACTACCTTATTGTCATGCAGTAGTTTCATGCATGTCTCTAAAAAGGTAGTTAGCATAGAAGGATGCAGGCCTGTCTCTGGTTGATCCTTACTACCTGAAGTAGAGGCTTCTGCGAAGCTCTTCTTAGCTTCCATAAATGTTTCCTTTGTGCATTCCACGTCAAACTCTGGTTCCTTTGTAGGAGCCTTGCGAACCCAGGTATCTTCCTCGAGCTGCTTCCCCTTATCTTCCCCTGTGGTCATGCCACTTTTGAGCATCATGTTTATGTTGGGGTCTTCTTCGCATGGTTCGGACCTCATCATTTGGATATTTTTAGTAGGAGTAGGCTGTAGTACCCTTTTCTCGCACATTTGTGAGATCAGCGTCAAACAATATACAATTTCATGATCAAATTTCTCATAGTACGGACAAGATATTGTCGTTAGATTGGTACACTCGCGAGTGTAGTGCCCAGGTCCTCCGCAATTATAGCAGATTAACTATCTGCACCCTCATCTGGGTCCCATTCCTCTTCATCCTCGACCCCTCCATTGAAATCCACCCCGCGCTATTGCTGTGACCAGATCCTAACCTCTCACCTCGATCTACATCCTGTAGGCAGGTGTTCGATCCATCAACAATTCATAACTTCGACAGTTTCGCTCATTGTGGCCTATTGACCTACAGAAATTACAAAATAGCTGATGCGAAGTCTGTGTATACTTCTGCAACAGGTGACAGTTGTTCGTCGTGTGCTTTTCTCCCACCTGATAGATCATGCACCAGAGCGCGGGTGCCACGCTTGGGGCCATTTGTGCCTCTAGTCTCAACGGAAATCACGAATACGGGACAGTGATCCTTATTGTGGTCCTGGCCTTTACATTTTATACACCACACTTCCTCACGCACTTCTGTCCAGGGCACCCTATCCTGCTTCAAACTTTGCATCTCCAAGCATAGGTTCTGTAGCTGCGTGTGGGTTTGTTGGACTCCCAATCCCGATCTTGTATCAGTGTTTCATGCAACCTCATTTCCATTTCCAATGCTTTTTCCTAGGTTGAGAGCTTCTATTGCGACAGTGTCGTCCTCAGGTGTGGTGTCAAAGATGCCACAAACCATGCGTGGTGCTACACATCTATCAGTGTTATATTAGCCTCGCGGATCGTACTCTTTAGCCTCTAATCCAGATCTTAGGGGGTTTCTCCTGGAAGCACCGTGATCTCCTTAAATCCAATGATCTACTGTGTCTCTGATTTTGGCGGCTAAATTCTCTGTTCAACGGTATTTGGATCTCTGCTATTTCGGCGTTCGGGTGATCATTTGAGTGCTTGAAATACCATGTCAGTGCGCGATCCTGCAACACACTTACCAATGTGGACTTCTTAATGTTGTCATCTGTAACCCTATGTTCTTCCCACACCGCTTGTACTACGAACCAAAACTAATCTGGGTCTTCATTCCCTACTCCTCTGAATACAAGTATCTTGATCGTGCTTGCCATGTTGAACTGCGGGTTTAGTGGAGGTGGGGTGGTTGAAGAAGGAAGAAGTAGGTTAAGTGGGGGATGGCATAAGTGGAGGTGATAACGGTGGAATGTGCTGCCTGACCGCACTCCTTGGAGAAACCCAAGCGCATTCTTCCTCGCTTGCTCGCGGAGGTGAAATTAAAGGATTGTTTCCTAACCATTCATTACCTTTGTAGACCTTTCCGCTCTGCATCATTCCACTCATTAATGTATTCGCATCACCCGTTTTTCACATAACAACATCTTAATCCAGGTATTCAAATATTTGATGTACTTGACTCGCAGTCCCTTGAGAAAACGTCTTTCTGCTTCGTTGTAGCTTACTGTTGGCTGGATAAATTGATCTTGCAGACAAGACCGATCTCCCTAGTATCAGAAGATAGTCTAGCAACAAGCAGACAAACAAATCTATTTTTCTCTAAACATATGTGATTCATAAATAAAAACTATAGAGGTGTTAAGACCCTATCTTAAGTCCAACACTAGTTTGTAGTAGCCATCCTTCAACCATTGGAAAGAGTTTCCTTTTGAGAACCTACAATCACAAACAAGCAAACATCAAATAGAACCTACATAGCTAATATCATAATTCATGTCCATTATGGGGATCAAGGAATCCATAAAATAAACCATACATCAACAGCTTATTGAGAAAAACAAACTTATTTGTATTAACTTTGAAGTAGAAGAACCTTACAACCTTTTCAGCCTTGATGTTGAAGAAGCTCTTCCTGGGGTCCGAAATAGGAATTTCCTTTACTTTGACAAGCCTTGCACTCTTCCAAATGAGATCTTAGAGGTATGTAATATATCTTCATAAAAACTCAACTAAAGAACACTAAGTTCCAATAGCATTTCACCTCAAAAATATTTAGTTTTCAACCTCCCAAGTAACCAGCCCAATGCTTCATTTTATAGTGCAAAGGAGGAGGTTACAGGTCCACCTATGAAGGGATAGAGTCATCCTTCAAAGGGATAAGCTCCTCACATCAAGGGGTTAGATCCTTAAGGTATGGGATGCATGAACCTTAAGGGAGCGAACTTGCCACCTCAAGATTCCTTCCAGAAGTTTCTAGAAATGACTGAATGTGAGTTTTTAGAATATACTCGCGCCTTTTAAACTTTTACAGGGGTCTGCACCCATAACACAAAGACAGAGTGGTCAGGTGCATAGGATCCCCATTAGATGCGGGACCGTAGGTAATGCAAAAATAAAGTGTGGAACTAGAGTTTTAGAGACTTTTGAGGGCTTTCTCTTATTTTCAAGGCTTGATACAAGGAACTGAGGCTTAAGACTTGCAAAGGAGGAAAGTATGAGTGGTAATGGACTCACATCGATTGCAAAATGTTAAGGTGACAATTTTTTGTGCAACACTTACAATCGCATCTATCGCAAGTTCAAAGATAAACCCTCCTATTATCCGATCAAGCCAATGGTCTATGGCTCGCGTGATCTTATCTTCAAATGCCTCTAGCCTGCACACCAACTCTAGAGTCCACACTATCGGTTAATCGAGCTTGCACCTTCCCTGGCTATCAGCTAGCCTCGCGATCCAATCATACAGCTCTGTCAAGAAGGTCGCGAAGAAGATCTCATGGATTTCCGTATATATAAAGCAATCCAGCCACCTCTTCTTGAATATCTGCGGGGTTTTGTTTTCCTGTAATACGAACTTGTGAGGCTTCTGATCCAACCAATCTTCAATTTCCTTCTTTGTAGAGTTCTAGCATTATAACATCAGAAATCCCTTAGGCAGATCTCGGTCCCAACAATGGAACCATTTGTTGGCTTATTGGGGCCTGACCCAGGTTTAGAAGTGTTTAGCCAAACAAATCCTGAACTATCAGCCCTTTCGGCAACAATCTGCGGAGTGCAGACTGAAGTTTCACTCGAGGTAGTATGGGAGGGTGCTGGAACCAGCTTTCCACACCCTAGGGATGTCTTAATGAGGTCTGGAAGAGTTTCGAACTGATCTTTCACACTTATACGGCTTCATGCAACTTATCCAACCTTGGTGTAGCCGTAATACCGAGCGCAAAGAGGCACAATCTGGATCCCTTATCCTTAGTATGTTTTTATTATAGATCTGACTTAATTCAATGGATTTATTAATCATTCAATATTTGTAACTAGCGCGTGCAAACATAAACCTTAAGATATGCATAAAACCATAACAGAAGAACAACCACATTGATCTACGAGCAAATGCAAAATATTTCAGAAACACTTATCTTTTATTAATCTTTTGTTCCAGTACAATCCAATTCCACCCTTCGCACTCAGCTGCACGGGTCCATGCACATAGCTGTGGACTCTACCAGGCCTTTGCGCACACAGCTGCAGAGCCTCGTCTACTACTACAACCCCTGACTCAGACTTACAGACTCAGAGTGAATATCACCGTTAACTACCCATAACACTTCAGATCCCCCTAAAAGCTACCTTCTATACTTAGAGCCTTGCTCTGTTTATACATTCCCATGGTCCGGAGGCCATGGGTAGGCCGACACATTCTAGATTAAATTACAATATTTTAGGGTGGACTACCCTTAGACTTGACCCATTATCATTCATGCTTTGTGCACTTCATAGAGCCTTTACAATACCAATATCCAAAATTGTGGGCTTTAAGCCCCAAAACCATTACGCGGGGGATCCGCTGCCCAACACCTCTCTAGATGTTTTTCCTTCTGTACCTATGATTATATTCTATAACTTGGAAAATATGGCCCCATCCTAGTGTTTTTAGTGGGGAAGAATTATTCCTCCCCCGTAGAAGACTCCACGATCTGTTGTGCTGGCATCAAATCTTCTTCTAATGATGGCATATTTTCATCAATTCTTTTGTATCTAGATCTAATACTGACTGTTGATATTTCTCTTAAAAGGAGGGGCTATTTTGTGGAATTTTCTCTTCATTCACCATATTTAATGCCTCATACATTCCAGTATTCTTGTTCTTCCTGCCACACCTATTTTAAATTGGCGGGGGTGGTAGCCCGCCACCCCTATTTTAATATAATTTTTGGTTTTTGTAATAAAAATTGTTTTTTTTCAATGTTATAAAAAATAAGGGTAATTAGAAAAATTAAACATCCTATGAATTCACCCGTCCTAGTGGCCAAATTTTGTGTATCAGATCTCAGTGAATTTGTCACCTCGCTAAACTTGGCCAAGTTTGACCAAAAAATTGACTAGCAATAGCTTGACCATACGAACTTGGATTCAAGTGTCATTCACACCGTTGGAATAAGGGAGACGAGCACTACCATCTCGTCCTAGTTTGGGAGCATTCTGACCAATTTTATTTTTGAGCTATTATGAGCCTTCTGAGTGTTTTTGGAGCCACTTGGAGCAAATCTCAAAGCACCCATTTCACAACTCGCCACTATTCTTCTCTTGGATTTTCCATGAACCTGCTGACAACTCCAAATGCATGTGAAATGTCAGGCCTTGTAGATACTATCACATACATTATGTTTCCTACCAGGCTTTCATATGGTACATGAGACATATACTTCTTTTCTTCATCAGTTCTAGGACTCAAATCCGAATAAAGCTTAAAATGGGAAGCTAACGGAACATTAACAGGTTTCACATTGTTGATACTAAACTTTTCAAGTACTCTCTCCACATACTTCTACTATGATAACCAGAGCTTTCCATTTTTTTGTCTCTATGTATCTCCATGCCCAAGATATGTTTCTCCGCTCCAAGATCCTTCATATCAAATGTCCTAAAGATCTGACCCTTTAACACGTTGATCTATTTCATTCTTTTTCTTGCAATAAGCATATCATCAACATACAAGATCAAGATATCGAGTATGCCATTGAAACTTTTGAAGCATACATAATGATCATATCACTTCTAGTAAAGTTCTAGCTCACCATGAAGGAGTCAAACTTCTTGTACCACTTGTTTGCACTCAGATTTTCCCAGAAGTTGTAAGAAGGGGAAAGGGGTCCGAGGTAACCACAAACCAATCTTTTAGATACAAAATCTAGCCAATCTGTATCCAGAGAGGGCTCTCTCTTTAAGTTTTAGCTTTATTTGATAAGGTTTTAGGCTAGTTATTAGAGCTTGGGGTTTTGTTTGAATTTTTTGTTGAAGTTCAATAGCAAAGGGGTAGAACTGAATAGTTTAGTCCACTGGGCTAATGGAGTCGAGGAAAATGGATCAACTAGATTTGGCTTCTCAATAAAGGATGGTTTCACAGGGAAAGATAGTTGAACAGAGAGCAAACAGAGACTTAAAAATATGGGATGGGCTTAAAGGGTTAAAGGGCAACTAAGAATCCTTCAACATACTTTAAGAGAGAAGAACATGACTAACCATCAATAAAGAGAAATTAAGAATTCTTTACTAAATGATTAAGATGAATAAACTAGAAAACAAGAGCAATTAATAATTCACTGTTTATACTAGTTCAAAAGAAAATATTGAGAACAAAAATGATTGAAGACAGATTGCACTGAAGCACTTTCTGAATTATTCTTTTTCATTTTGTGTTAATATATGGAACATAATGAATATAATAAACCGGAAAACATTAACACATGAGATATAAGATACTTATTTGCTTGATGTCCAACACATGAATCATGAGAAAAGTCCTTTACATCAATCCTTCATCCAGCCAACCATGAAAAATTTGTCCAACAACATTTTTTATTCCAAAATATCAGTTTTACAGCAATGTCAAAGAATCCACCCTCAATCATTCGAATGGGGGTCTCTTTATACAGGAATTTTACAATGAAATATCTCTTAACAAAGTAGAGATATAAACTAATATGACTAATCAAATCTTTCAAGAAAATAGGGCTAAAAGACCTCATAGATGACAGATAAGGCAATCGAATGGTTTGTTGTCCCTATTCTTGAGAATGTGCTGGAGTTAGGACCTATGATTTGGCCTTCTGTTGTCCTCGATGTAATCATGTGCTGTCTGCTTTATTTTGATCTTTCTACTGATACACTTTACCTGCATCTGATACTCTTTACCTGTTGATCTATTTTCATCCTCTTTACCCTCACTGACTGTAGAAAAAACCAAAATTTTATCTTTTACCACAAATGAATTACAAAATTTCAAGCATTTCTTTCCACCGTTTTAGCTGCGGTATTCTAGTTTTCTAAAGCTTTCTAAGGGTTTCATCTGTTTCAGTAGACCTGAAGAATTTGGGCTGAATTGGGAACAAGTGTTTTAGCTCATGCTCAACATAAAATAAGTTCTCTAGGCTATCATAGAGAACTCGACCTTTGGGGAGTGATTTTATTCCTGAGGCACTTGTTGATGAACTCACTTGATTGCTTGCATATTTATTCAACTTATATACATAATCTCTCTGCTTCATTAATCTATCATTAATCACCAAAGGACTTGGTAGACCTTTATTATGCAAAATAGCAAACTTCTCCATGAAGGCATTAATCTCCATCTACATGTCATGACATCTTCTTTCTAAATGATGCATTAAATTTTTCTTAGTTAATACCCTTTTGATTTCCAAAATGGTTTCTGTTCTATCTGTGATGCCCAGTTCTTCTAGCTGTTCTCTATTCTTGGTGTTCAAAAAATGTATGAGCCTGTTGGCTTCCTCTGGCATTTGTCCTAGCTGTGCCTTTGTCTTTTGAATTTATTCTAGGGCTGTCTTCACTAGATCAATCTACTCGAAGATCACTTTGATGGAAGGCCAAGCATCATTTATGGATTGAGTGAAGTTGGCCCAAAGAATTTTCTTGATCTCTGCCAGAGGTTTCTCAAAAGTGAGATCTTTTTCTAATGCTTTTACCTTATTCTCCAATGTTTTAATTTCTCTTGTTTTCTCTACAACATTTATTTTTGAGAGATCATAGTTTCGTTCCATCTTTGCAAGCTATTCTTTTACCTGTTTAAGCTCTGAAACTTGTAATCTCATGTCCTCCATTGATTTTATTAATTCTTCTGTGTTCAAATTGGTGTTGTTGCCCTGTGTTGTCCCTGCTGTTGTTGCTGTTCCTGTCCCTGTGACCACCTCTGCTGTGGCTAGTGGAATATTTGGTGCTAATGCAGTTCCAAGTGTAGAGGGTATTGCTGCTGTGACTACTGGTATTACATCAAGAGGCTAGGAGGTCGACTCTCCCTACTTGTTCTTTAGTTCCCTTTCCAGTTCCTATTTAGTCTCATTTAATCTTTCATTTAGCTTTAAAAGTAGATCCATCATTTCTTCTTCAGATTTTTGCTTTATAATTTCTGTAGTCTGTGGATGTCTTGAGGGAGGCAGTTTTAGCTGTTTCCTCAAGGCAGTAATATCTTCATCTTTCTTTTTGATCAATGCTTATATACCCTTCACATCTTCTGGATTATGTCCCAATCCAATAATGATTTCTTCTAGAGACTTTATCCTGTTATCTTTGGCCAAGGAGGAGGTTTCTTCTAAGTGTAGTTGAGCTGTAGTGTTATCCAAGGAATTTTGCAATCGATGGGCCATCATTTCCTTACTAGCCAAGGTTGAATAGACCATCTCTCCAGTTTGTTTGTGCAATTCAATTTGGTCCATGGGATGAATATCCTTTGCCATGACCTCAAAATTTGTTCTGATGTAATCTGCTGCTGACTTAGGTTGTTGCACTTTAGGCTTAAAGTAGCTCATTATCATTTTTCCCTCTTTAATGTCATAGGTTGACATTAATCTCTGTTGATTTGTGGGGGCCATTTTCAATTATTGATTATAAATTTGAAGTCTCAATGGATCATTTCTTGCTTTGATTTCTGTGAATGATTTCTTGATATCTATGGCATCTTTCATTGGTGGTCTGAAAGATGATACTTCTGCACTTTGCTCTCATTCTGGTTCTTCTCTCTGTGTGCTAGTGGATGTCCTTCCCTCCAGAGCAGTGTGTTGACTAGTGATTCCTTCTCTCCTTTGACTGTCTATAGTCTCCTCCACAAATTCCTCCTCAGAAAGGGGATTTAACCTTTGCCTTTTTGTCCCAAGCTGCTTTGAAGGTTCACTGGCAGGGGTAGCTACTTCCCTGTCTCTTTTTTTACTCTTTTCCTCATTTAGAGGGGTTTGCAAGCTTGGTGGTCCTTCTACATTTGTCTGAGTTGGAGGAGTTGGCATTTGGACCTGTTCTTTGGAGGTTTTAGGTTGCTAAGACATTGTGACCTAAAAGCTAGTTTCTAGTTCTTTACCTTTTGATGACCCTGTAGCTGGTGTGCTAGTTTCCTGTGGAGGCTACTGACAGGTTCCAGTAGTGGATGCAAAGATAGCTTGAATGGTACCTGCTCAAAAGAATCTAGGTCAAGGGTTTTCTCAAGATTCCTGATAGCATTCTCAAAATTGACCTGTTCATTATCATTTTCTACTAAGGTCCCTTCTACCCATTCATCCATGTTTGAAAACTACTCAATCTCTGGGATCCTATGATGAATGTGTGGAGACAACCTCTTCTTCATTCTTGTATCACATATACAGTTGTTAGGGTCATATGGTACCCACACAAAAATCTTTTGTAATCTAAGGTGATCTTCTAAAATTATTTCAGCTTCTTTCCATGCATCCCTGGTGTTGCAGATAAAGGGCCTAGCTAATTATTAATTCTAAGATGAGCTTTCTTCTTGGCATTACAAAAGTGGACTAAATCTGCATTTATTATCTACCTGAAATATTCCAATGCAAACAGTCTCATTGGAACATACTTTGGCAGCTTTTCCTATATAGGTACCAGTCACCTATTTTGTATTGCTTGGAGAGTTGGAAGATCTTCTTTATATCACCACTGATCCTAGGAGGGGAAACTCCTATCAATAAAGTGGTTGCAGGATGCACAAATAGATCAATGAACTCATTGTAAGTATAAGGGGTCTCTAGGGACTTATGGAAAATGGGACTCCAAAAGATAACAGATCTCGAGTTTCCTTTGGTGTCAAGTTTCTTGACATGAAAAGGGAAATTGTCTGACTGATAATACAACATAAGATGATAGATGAAAGTGGTGTATTTGAACACTCCTTCATCGTCTAATCTTCAGAATTGTTCATGAATTTTATTGGCAATGTAGGAAGCATAGTCATATTTAACAGCAGGTGGCTGTCCAAGAGTAAAAATTGACAATAACACTAGGGTTATACCATCAATGTATTCACTTGTGTTGAATCCCATTACTAAAGATATCATGTCTACTATAGGTTTGCCCATTTCTGTAAAATAGCTCTGTACATAAGGAGGGGGACCTTTGGGTTGATATTTTTCTAACATGAAGGTCTGGCTGATGCAAATGAGTTCTGACTGGGGTATTACAGTGGATTTCTCAAGCAAATATCCCATAGAAAGGGGGGTTAGGTCTTGACTAGGAGAAAATTGTAACATTTCATTTATGGATGCAGCTGTGATGGGGAACAGTACCGTTTGGCTTGGGGACATAATAACCCTTAGGTTTGGGTCATAATTTGCCTAGAATTGATAAATTATATCAGGGAACACATGGAATGAAGGAAGAAAATACCTGGAAAGGTTGGATTCCCACAGTCCCAGGATATCTGAGCCATTAAGATAGTTGTCTCTGACTTGGCAAAAGACCTTGAGATGATTCTAGTTAGAGGATAGGTCATTTATTTGAAAGTCTTTATCTGCAAGAGGCAGATATTCTAGGTCCTTATGAGGTGCATTGAGAGGTGCGACGTTTAAAACAACGGGGGTTTCCATTTCTGGTTCTTGTGGATTCAGAAATGGAATTTGGGTTTTCGATGAGAAAATAGGCCAAATAGCAGGTTTGGAAAGCTATATAGTGAAGGCAGTTTGGATTTGTACTGAATTTAGCTCTTTCTTGTAGAATTTTCAGTAAAAAACCAAAACTTGCAGGGTTTTGGTGAAAATTGGATAAATACCTGCAATGGAGCAGTGAACAGTGCAATGGCAGGTTGAATAACAGGTTCCGGAGTGCGTCGCTGCAATTTTTTTGACCAGGTGATAGTTGGAAAGCTTTAGCAGTTGACTGGGACGTTGCTTTGCATGGGAACACAGTTTGTCGTATAAAACATTGAAAATGACATTTCCTTAGTTTTATTCACAAAATCTAGGTTGGCAGGGATTTTGTTTATTGGACAAATGACGTAAGCATGATAGGACAGTTTGTCATATGTGGAGGGTGGTAAGCGGTATGGTTTGCACTACTTTTGGAATCGAGCGGTATTTAGTTTAGAGCTAGTGATTTCGTTGATCGAATGAGGCGTGGCAGAGGCACGGGATGAAAACCACCTGGTGATTGCGCATTAAAGCATGGTCACCAGGGGGGGCACAATATCAACATCAACCATAGGATGATGAGGGCGCAATCGGACGGCTGACAGGAGACGTGGTGCAGCAGAGTTTAACTGCGATGGGCCCGACATAATTAGGAGTTAATTAATCATATCAGGGGTGTTATGATTGGATGAGGGGTTCTTAATTAACCGTGGGTGTTAAGTAATCACGATTGATGGAGCGGAGTGATTAGGCTGTTAAATAGTCAATGGTTAACTAGTTAATCCTATTTAAGTATGACTTACGGTTATAATTAACCAAAGGGGCGGGATATATAGTGATTTGGGGTTTTTTAAATATATTTAAATAATATGGGAAAATGTGAACTTCTATTCGGGAGTTATATAATATAAGTTAGAAATTAATATGAAAACATGTAATGAAAAAGTGCTATGTAAAACATTAGACTGTACATTTAACTTAGGCTTAAGTGGAAAAAGGGGTTTTCATGTGCTACTGTGTATTCTTCCTAAGTAAAATAGAATTTTACTTAGGAAAAACTTATGAAATTAAATGAATGGTTTATGGATGATTCTAAGTACTTACGTTTTTTTAAATTATTGGGCCGAGGGTCCGGTCCCTCCAAAAGTCAGAGAAATGCTCTGAGCCCCTTCAATTTAGCAAATACCTTAGTCCTTATGGGAAATTAGTGAATAATTAGGGAAAATGAGAGGGGGAGTTAATCATTGTGATTTTGCTTTGCTTGTGATGTCTTCAATGTAGTGTATGCCTTTGCCTTGTGATGAAAGTGAAAGATAAACACATTTAGAGACATTATTCACCACATATGATTCTGCAACATCATCTACCTACCCTACTTACTTTATCCTAGCATCTTTTCTTCTTTATTTGGGTGCACTTAGACTGGCAAACCCTTATCAAATCTTTATTTTCTTTTACATGGAAAGCATACCTAAGTCTACAATTATTACATCCAAGGGCTCAGTTTAAACTATTGAGCTCCTATTTATTTACTCTACCTATCTACTTATCTGCCAAGATTACACTATTTGGTCAGATATTTATTCTCTATTTCTACAGCATAAAATTGAAAAATGAATTAGTCAAGTTTAAATGGTTTGACTATTCATAAATTGTGGCATAAGTGACAAGCTGCACACAATTTTTATTACACAAAATGAAAAAGTAGTGGCATTTAGACTTGCACACTTTCCTGGTCTTTTTTGTTTGGGGTTCATTTTCTTTCATTTTTTCGTCCATCTTTATTCTTTTTACCCTTTGATTTTTCTTTTAGGGTATACCCTCTTTACATTTTTTTTTTTTTTTGAAAATATGGAAAACCTTTACAACAAGAAAAGGTATGAACATATTACAAAACTCATCAAGTCAATCATAACATATGACACCTATTGGTATAGGGGCCTAACACCACTGACTAGAAGACTATCTCAAGCCATACAATGATTTCCTGAGCTTGAAAACTAATCTTCTGCTATGACCTTGTACAAAACCTTCTGGTTGTTCCATATAAATCTTTTCGTCCAAATCACCATGTAGAAAAGTTGTTTTAACATCTAACTGTTCTATCGCAAGGTCAAGTGATGCAGTTAGTACCAACAGAGTGCTTAATAGAAACAAGTTTTACGACTGGTGAAAAAAAATCATGAAAATTAATACCTTCAACCCGAGAATAACCTTTTGCAACTGGTCTCGCCTTACACCTTTCGATACTTTCATCAACATTTCATTTCAATTTGAAGACCCATTTACATCTGACACCACTTCTCCCTTCAAGAAGTTCTACAAGATCCCAGGTTTTTTCTAGTCAGCCTGGACTACACTTAGGATATCATATTGTTTTCATTTGCTTCGGAGCATACTATGGTAGCGGTGTTATTGCAGAAAAGAGATGATCACGAAAGACCCATTGCATTCTTTAGCAGAGCGAAGAGATGCAGCCTTAAAATACAACATCATTGAGAAGCAAGCCCATTGAGAAGCAAGCCCTTGCACTTGTGAAAGCATTGAAAGATTTTCGAGTATATATTCTACATTCTCATATTTTGGCCTATGTTCCTAACGCTGTTGTCAAACATGTTTTAGTGCAGACCGATTCGGAAGGAAGACGAGGCAAGTGGATTGTAGCCTAGCTGGAATATGATGTGGAAATAAAGCCCACAAAGCAGGTTAAAGGATAGGGATTGGCAAAGCTAATGGCCGAGTCAAACTTCCATGCCTTAGACATAAATCTGATCGCTGCTATGTCTGATGAGAATGAGGAAGGATCGTCAATTCAGGTACCTGAAATGTTTGCTCTTTCTCCGTGGTATTCAGATATCATATATGTGCTTAAAAATTTGTCACCGCCGCCCGGCATGACTAGAAACAAAGCGAGAACACTCAAATTGAAGGCTCCCAAGTTTTGCATTCTAAATTCTGCACTGTATTGGAAAGATCCATGTGGCATTTTGTTAAATTGTTTGGTGGAAAAAGAAGCAAAGAAAGTCATGGCGGACTGCCACGAGGGAGACTGTGGTGGTCACCTTTTTTGGAAATCAACAGCAAATAAAATTCTGAGAGCGGGATACTATTGGCCGACATTGTTTGCTGATGTATATAAGATGGTCAAGAGCTATCATAAGTGTCAGATTTTCGAAGGAAGGCAGAAGTTACAGCCTTTTCCACTTAATCCTATTGAGGTGAGTGCTACTTTCCAGTAATAGGGGTTGGATTTCATTGGTGAAATTCATCCCGCTTCTTCCGATCAGCATAGATGGATCCTCACAGCGACAGATTATTTCATAAAATGGATCGAGGCAATTCCCACTAGACAAGCTACAAATGTGGTAATTATTTCATTCTCGCTTTGGTTGCCCGAATAAGTTAATCACTGATAACGCAACAGCTTTCAAATCAAAAAGGATGGTAGAGTTTTGTCATAAATATCATATCATTTTGGGTCACTCAACCACCTATCATCCACAAGGCAATGGATTAGCGGAATCTTCTAATAAGTCATTGGTCAACATCATCAAGAAGCTGCTGGAAATAAACAAGAAGAGCTGGCATAAGAGGTTCGTCAATGCAGTTTGGGCAGATCGGGTCAGTCAAAAGAAATCCATTGGTACGTCACCTTTTGAGCTTGTTTATGGAGTTGATACAGTGTTTCCTACCTCTCTCACAGCCCCAATAGTCAAACTTCTTCAGGAGGCCGGCAGTGAAGACAATCCTATGTAGAGAAGGTTGAATCAAATGGTCCACTTGCAGCAGACTAGAGAAGAAGTCTTCCAGAACACATCCAAGTTGCAGGAGAAGAGTAAGAAAATTTATGAGAGAAAATCAAAGGCGGATAAATTTCAGTTGGATGATGTGGTGCTGAAGTGGGATGCAAGGAATGAGGAAAAAGGTAAGCACGGTAAGTTCGAGAATCTCTAGAAAGGTCCCTTCAAGATTGCAGCATATCGGGGTCAGAATGCCTTTCTTCTGAAGGAAATGAATGGGGAAGATTGTCTGGGAGGGCCGATCAATGGTCGGCTGCTCAAGCAGTACCATTTCTGAGTTATAGACGCTGCTTCCACTATCACTGTAAATACCATTTTATTTCAGTTTGGTTAGAGTTTGTCAAGTTAGTCTTCAAGTTATTTCAATGTCAAATTTGAGTCAATTTTTTCGTCATTTTAGTTTCATAAATGAGTTAGAGTCCTTTGTTGTTTTTCGAAATAATGACTCCATAGTCCAATGGATGAAGGCGCTGTCTAGCTCTTCCAGAGATTTGCTGTTCTTGGCAACTCCAAGGAGCTACCATCCCCCATTGGAGCCAATGTTAGAGTCGGTCTTGTCAGTCCTCCGTCAGAGATCAAAACTCTTTATGCATTTCATTTTTAGGTTTCTCGCTCCATTCACTCAGCTGCATTCCACTAGGGGCATGTCATAATCTAACGGAAAAGGTCTTCTTAGTCAGTTCCCCTCGTGTCTGGCACTTGCTGGCTCAAGTCTTTTGTCAAGGTTCACTAAAGTCCATGACAGTCAATGTTCGATCTTTTAATGGAAGAGAGTAATTTTTAGTCATTAGGTCTAGGGATTAGTCAATTTTGTCTTCAACCATGTCCAATAAAGCCATGCAGGCCAGAGGGAGGCCCTTACAAAGTTATGATTCAGAGATTTTCAACGTCATGTTGACAGATTATGACTATTCTTCAAAACTCTGTTTTGAAGAAAAGTCAAACAGTGTGTCATTTGTGATAATTTTCAAAAAAGTCTCCAGTTGATTTCTTCAGGCGCAGTCATGATTTCCTTGGCCAAATGCCATGTCATGCGACCCCTGCAAAAAGTGCCAAAAATTTCATCATTCTAGCTAAAAATTCAAAGGGAAAAGTGAAATTCAGTGTTGCATTAAATCAATGAAAAGTGTCAAAACAAAACATTAGCAAAGTGGGTTTTGAAGAGACAAAAATCAAACCCATCACTCCCAATGCCTTTATAAAGGATTCCCACAAGAAACAAAGTCATTGTGAACACCAAGGAAGAGAGAAACATTGCAAACTGAGTGTGAGAGTGCAAGCACGTGTTTAGGGTGAGTTTGGAGTCATTTTCAGGAGCGCGACGCACACACAGAGGGGCACGGTGCATATAAAGAGCACGGCGCATAGAGCGCAACCCCGCAGTGTAAAGTTAACACGGGCACGACGCATACACCGAGCGCGGTGCACTCTATTTACTGCGCGGTGCACACCCACAAAGGCCTGGATTTGTGCCAAACTTGTAACAAATCTCTTTGAAACCCTTCAAATCGACAGGTAGGGTCTATATCTTGGCTTGCTCATCAAATTTTGTGAACATATGGTGGTTCATGGCTATTATAATTGCAAGAAGAAATGCCTAAACCCTACCACTTGAAAACATTAAAGCCATTGTTCTAGGGTTGCAAAATTGTGGTGTTGATGCCAAGGCTCCTCTTTCACCTCCTATTTTTCCCCTTCTTTCCATTGTTCCCTTCCCCCCTATCTCATTTTTCCCTAGTTTCCCTACCCTAAAACATTACTAAACCCATATTCCCTATCCCTCCCCTCATTGATCAATGTAAACCCTAAAACCCTACCTTATAAAATCCCCAAACCCTCCTACATGTCCCTAAACAAATTTTCCCCCCATAACCCCTAATCCCATCATATTATTCCCCTCCTAACACTCCCTTTTGTATTGTTCCCCTTGGTGGCAGAGATCATATCAACACACAGTTTCATACCACCATCAAAGGGTAGTCCAAGTACAGTACACATACAGCAGTCATGGCATCTGAGCACTCATCAGAGTATGAGATGGAGACCCAAAGTGATTCATCCTCAGAAGAACAGGCTCCCCAGAGACATCACAAAAGTGGAAAACATGTTAGGGATGAGCCAACCACCCTCACAGAATTGCAGGCCTGCCCTCTTGCTATGTCATGTTTCCAGCATCTATCATGTTTTGAGTTTTGTCAAAGGGTGGCTAATGTTCGAGTTCATCATGAGTTGGCCCATGTTTTTGTGCTTCACTTACATGGAGGTCACTCTATCTTGGCCGGGGTCACTTTCACACTAACACCCAAAACAGTCTCATTAGCAACCGGCATACCGAATGTTGGAGAACAGTGGCACAAGAAACAAAAGGTTGATCGCAGCATTATGAGCCTTACATTAAGGCCAGTTTCTTGAGGTAGCTCCAAAGAGTCTTTCCATTCAGATATTTGAAAGATGAATATGCTCCACTCATGAAATTGATCATGAAATATTTCAGCTGTGAGGGAAGGTTCTCTCGTGTATATGCCTATCACATTAGGTTGCTCATGAAATTTACTAGGGTACGGATGATGAACATCCCATATTTCTTTTGCAGGAACATAGAGAGGATGAACACCTTCATGCAGCACAAGACACCCCAGCAACAACTTAACAGTGTTTATCATTTTGCTCTTATTAATATTTTGGTGGATCATCAGCTGGGATTGTAGGGCATTACTTGGGAGGACTTCATCTCCCGAGACCTCTTCAGCACTTCACATGTATTATCAGAGGCGGAACATGAGATAGGTGGTCCTTCTCATCAGTATGAGCGCCATGAGACCACTACTATGCCAGTATTCGTCACCTATCAGAGAGGCAGTAGACATTTGTTTGCAGCAGCAAAGCGAGTGTTATCTCCACCCGGGGTGGAAGGGGCCTCACTTCCGACATCGGCAAGGCAGGTACAAGACAAGGGCAAGAATCCCATGCATGACGAGGGGCCATCAGGTGAACAAGAGGCTGACTTCATCCTCATTCATGATGATGATGCAGATGAGGAGAGTGCCAAACTTAGAAGGACCATCCAGGAGCAGAAAATGGAGATCCAAGACTTGTCACTCAATTTGGAGAGGGCCAAATGGATTATCAGGTATTTGGAGTAGAGGAACAAACAACTTGAGGACTAGCATGAGATCATGGAGCTGCAAAACGTCAATGAGAATCGTCAAGCTGCCCAACATAGGAGGATCGAGCTCACTCCCTTGGAGCAAGAGATTAACAATGACCAAGAGTCTTGGCTCGAGCGCACCAACATCCACCTTGAGAGACTGGTAGAGAAGGCCGACAGGGACAAAACCATACTAAGGCGGATGGTTTATCATTACAGGGCATGGAACATGAGTTCAAAGGCTCGGATAAGGAGTTTGAAGGCAAAATTGAGCAAAGAGACAAAGAGGCAAAAGAGGCAAAAAGAGAAATATCGGCTTCGAATCTTGGCTGAAGCCTTTGTGACCTAGCATAGCACCTCATAGAGGATCTCCAGCCCAAATTTCAAGAAATTTGGAGCAATTTTGGTCACATGACAAATTTTTCGTCACAACACAGGGTTTTTCTCCCTGCGCGGCGCTTAGGATTGGGAGCTCCAAATCACAAATGGCTTGTATTTTTGGATTCCGCATGAAAAATCATGCCTGCTGGTGCATGGCCAAGAAATTTGGGCATGATTTGAGTACCCAGGAGGTCAAAAACACTAAACAAAATGACCTCTCTGCCCCTATTTTGACACACAGGAAGCAGTCTTGGGAGAATGAAGTTTTGGAGGGGTAAATGAGCAACAAATTCAGAAATTCCACTTGGGTTGGAAAGTAGACAGGCCAGGATTTCCAACAAGCACACTTGGGCACAATTTGGACTCCTACAGGTACCTCAAAACAGCCTCCAAAGTGGCGCGGCGCATATAGAGAAAAAGGCCAAAATCACTTCCGCTTTGCAACATTTCGATTCGCGACTTTCTCCAAGTGGGCCCGCTCATCTACACTACACTTTTTTCGGCCCCTAAGGAAAAATTTAAAGTATTTCCACTAAAGGTTGGCTTCTATCCAAGTGGCAAAGGAAGGCGAGCAGTCACCCAAGCCATTTTTCATTTTTGTAATGCTGCCCCCTGTAACTAATGTTGGCTTCCACTTTCCCTTTTGTAATGTTCAAAACTCCCAATCTTGGTCGTTCTATTTCCTCATGGCATAGTCTATTTATTGTATGCAAACCATTTGCAAAGGGTTGGTTGGTTGTAATTTCTGGGAGACTATGGGAGAGAAACTCAGTTCTTCATTGTATATTTTGATAGAGAATTAATGAAAGGCAGCGACTCTGGTTCATGAGATTCATGTGGTGTAAGTGTAGAAAATGTATTCTCTTTATGTTTCATATGTATTTCGTTATGTTTCAAAGTTCATTCATATTCATTTCCAGTGAAATTGTCTAAGTTAGATAAGGTAGAATTCATGTTTATTTCTCTGCCTGTGGGAAAGTTTCACGTTCTGTATTCTTCTTCTATTGAAAAGGATTCGTGTTTTTATGCCCTTTTCACCCTCCTAAACAATCTTTCCATTCCGTTTTATTTCAAATTTAATTGCTAGAATTTCCGCCTGTCTTGCCTCACGAAGTAATCTATGCCTTTGTGTTAAAAAATTTGCTCATGTTGTTCATTGGTCCCATACATCCCAGAAACTCAGTCATTTATCAAAAAATTGCTTCTTGTTTCCATATTTATTTACCTAGCCTAAAATCAACATTCACTGTAAGTCACCTCAGACCATATCGTTTATTTATTCACTGAGCGTGACTCGGAGAGAGCCCTCTCCTGTTCTGGTAGGGCTAGCTACCAGACTGAGCGTGGTTTGTGGTTACCCTGAATTTTGCCTTCCGTTAGCCTAAGGCAGATTTAGGTGCTAACATAGTGGCAACTCCGCTGGGGAAGGAACTTACTCCCCTTACTTCTTGATAATTCTAAGCTTCCGGATGATAATTTTAGGATTTGACAGGCTAAGTGAGTTGGTCGTGTCCTTTTGATTTTTCTTAATAGCACGCTGGCTTCTAGAAGATATACCAGAGCTAATCCAGATCCAGATCCTCCGCACATCTACGAAAATCCAAATTTGATTCCAAGAATTCGTCGTCAAGGGAGCTCTATATCTCCCGTGTTCAAATCCCATTCATGCCCTGACATTTTTGAGTATCTTGAAGAGCTATATTTTGATGAGCAGTTCGAAATATCATTGTTCGAGACCAAATCCGAAAGGGCGGTTGACTCTACTGTCCACAATCCACAGTTTCTTGTAGACTTGGAAACAGAAAGGGCTAACCGTTCAATTGATAACTATATTGTAGCACAGCTTCAAACTTCAATTGCTAGCCCCCTACAAACTGCACACACTCCTCCAAGACCTCCAAGGCCGAATCCACCAAGAGTGATGGCTGCCTGTTTTGCACCCCTTGTTCTGCCTCAAGTTTTAGATGATATGCCCGCAAATTATCAAAGCAAAATCCCATTTTTTGATGGCACTCCTAACAACATTACTGCTCAGCAACATGTGCACAGAATGGTAGATTTCTATGAACTCCATGAGATCGATGCAGAGAATGTGGAAATGAGACTCTTTGTACAAACATTTGCAGGTGAAGTGAGGAAATGGTTCAGAGGTTTGTCGGCTACATGTATCGCTACCTTGGCTGACCTAGAAAGACAATTTTTAAACTGTTGGGAAGTGAAAAAGAATCCTCTTCAAATTCTGGCTGAATATGAGCAAATCAAACGAAATTCTGGTGAGTCGGTCCAAGACTACTGCATTAGATTCAATTTAGTTTATAATGAAATTCCCGATCATCTAAGGCCACCTGTGGGACTAGCCATGGTGAAGTTCCTGGATGGTTTTGATGCTGACATGGCTTATCAATTAAGAGAGAGAGAACCGGCCACAATGGAAGACATGCAGAAGAGAGCAGTCAGCGTTGAAGCAAATCTGCTGGCCAAGAGGGCTAGAGCAAAGGCAGAAAAGAAGGTCACCGTGAAAGAAGAGTCTTCCTTGGTAGATCAACTACTCCGAAAGGTAGAGCAGATGCTTGAAAGGGTGAAACTTGACAAACTTGAGCCACAAGTTAGAAATCCTAACTTTCGTGGCCAGCAACAGCCACAATATAGAATAAGGCAGAGAGATCAGTGAGCTCAAGAGCAGACAACACAACAGCCAGTACAACCACCTTTGCAGCAAAATTTTGTGCATGGACCAGAGTCAGATGAGAATGGGAATATAATAGGTGAAGAAAACCACCTCTTCACTCCTGATGATTTGCCTATTTATATTATTGAGGATGAGGAGTATGCAGAAAGTTCGGCTGTACACAAAGACACAGATTTCCTTCTAGCCAATGACACCATTTTGGAGGAAGAATCAGATGAGTACCAAAGAGGATATATGAACGCTCTATCTGCCTAGTAGCAGCGATATTCACTTAGATACAGAGATGTGCCAGTCAAACCAATTCAGAAAAGGAAGGACGTTGAGACATCAAAGAATGATTCATCAGTTGCACAAAGGAAAGGAAAGGAGGCGGTTGGTCCGGATAGCAGCAAATCACCATCAGCAGAACAATCAAATCAGCCAATTGCATCAAAAGAAAAGGAAAGGAAAGAAATCCCAGTCAAAGAGGCAGAAAAGATTCCGGCTTTAAATTTAGAGAATGAGATTTCTAAATTGAAAGTATCCATTCCCTTGACTAACATAATGAGGAACAACAGTTATAGAGGGAAAGTATCTAAATGTTGAATTTGGACCCAATGTCTGACATGGTGAATGTCGAAGATGATCAACCTGAAATGATTTTTGGGCCAGCATCGAATGGTGAGTCTCCTGATAGTGATGTGCCACCTTTTTATATCAGTTTAAGATTGCATGATTTTGTGTTACATAACACCATGTTTGACTCTGAAGCTTCTCACAATCTCATGCCCAAGGTATCATGGATAAGCTGGGTCTGGACATCACCCGACAATACCATGATCTCTATTCGTTTGATTCCAGCAGAGTAAGATGCATCGGGCTCATTAAAGACTTGGTTGTGAGTCTGGATCAACTCCCAATGAAGAATGTTTTGATGGACGTTGTTGTAGCAGATATTCCTCCAACGTTTGGCATGCTTCTTTCCAGGTCTTGGGTAGCGAAATTGAAAGGGACACTACAACTAGATTTCTCCTATGCAATGATTCCGGTGTTTGGCCAAATGAGGAAATTGTATCGGGAACAAAAAATGAAATACATGATTACAAGCAAGGAGAAACCAATAAATCATCCGATTAATTATGTACATACATATTTAGAGTCTTTTGTTTTGTATTCTGATAGTTTTAATGATATCGATAGTCAGTTAGTAGAAGCAGATGATATTCCAGAAATAACAGAAAATTTCAGAGGAGTTTTAAAGAGAGAAGGACAAGAACAGTAGAACACCATTGAGCAATCAACTGAAAGTAATGGACAGCAAGTAGACAAAGCACAACAAACAGATTTTCAACACTTGCAAGAGGAGGAAGAAGGTTTGTGGACCATGGATTTCGATGGAGCAATGGGAAATGATGGCGCTGGAATTGGAATTTGGGTACGCAGTCCTTTCTCTGCCCCGAACAAAGTGCCTAGTAACGTGTGGGTATGCTCTTACAAGTTAGCTTTTGATTGTTCAAATAATGAAGCTGAGTATGAAGCTCTAATTGCTGGCCTAAAAATTGTAAGAAAGCTGAATGCTAAGAGGATTTCAGTATATGGCGACTCCAAATTGGTAATTAAGCAGGTCAGAGGCGAATATCAAGAAAAGAATCCTCGGATGCGGGCTTACCGGAATGCAGTCCTAGACATCCTAAAATTATTTTCAGAATACACCTTGACATGTGTGCCTCGTATACAAAATAGCATTGCTGATGCTCTTGCTAAGGCAGCAAGTAGTTTTAAGATCCCAATGAACTCTAGTAAAAAATTCGAAATCCATGTCAAGCATCGTCCAACAGTCCCAGACAATCAGAGATATTGGCAAGTTTTCCAAGATGATGAGGAGATTGATGATTTTTTGCAAAACAAAGGTAAGTTCAAAGAAACCTCAATTGATGTAGAAAATGACGATGGTAAAGGTAATGATACAGATGATGTGCAGATCAATGAAATGGACGTGTTGCAGCTAAAGAATAACATTATTCCTAAAGGCTTGATACCTTTAGAAGAACTCTTTGATCAAGATGATGTAGCCCGCAAGCCAACATTGCAACCAACAGAGAAGGGTGTGGAAGAAGTCAATGTCGGAACAACTGCTAATCCTAAATTGGTAAAACTTTCTAAAGCATTGCCACCAAAAATAAAGGACAAATATATCAGTTTGCTTTCTTCATTTGTAGATGTGTTTGCTTGGGACTATTCTGACTTAAAGACATACGATACCAATATAATTCAGCACACTATACCCATTAAGCCCAATCAGAAACCTTTCAGACAAAAGTTGAGAAGGCTAAATCCAAAGCTGCTGCCATCCATTGAAAAGGAGATAAACAGGTTGTACAAATCAGGAATCATTGTTCCCATCATATTTTCGGATTGGATCTCTAATTTGGTGCCCGTACGAATGAAGACAGGTGAGATTCGCTTGTGCATTGATTTTAGAAATCTCAATAAAGTTTCGTTGAAAGATAACTATCCACTGCCCAAAATGGACCATATACTTCAGCGAGTAGTGGGAGCATCTCGTATGTCATTACTTGATGGTTATTCCATATATAACCAAGTTTCTGTCCATGAAGATGACCGAGACAAGACAGCATTCACCACTCCATGGGGAACCTTTCATTACGCTAAAATGCCTTTCGGTTTGGAGAACGCAGGTGCCAAATTTCAACGTGCAATGGACTTGGCTTTTGCGAATGAGAAGGATGTATTTTTGGTTGTGCACCTGGATGATTTGACAGTGTTTTCCAAATCTGATGAAGAGCACATGTACCATCTAAAAACTGTCTTTCAAAAGTGCAGAAAATATTGTCTGTCGCTGAATCCGAAAAAGAGCTTGTTCGCCATGGAGGAAGGCAAACTACTCGGGCACATTATCTCAAAAGATGGCATTCGTATTGACCCAGCATGTGTACAAGCGATTCAGCAAATCGATCTGCCCCGGAATAAGAAAGAGATTCAATCTTTCAATGGTAAAATGAATTTTCTATGCCGCTTTGTACCTAATCTTGCTTAACACCTAAGAGAGATTACAAACATGCTTAAGAAGGACAGCTAAGTGAAATGGACGGAGGAGGCTGTAAAATCATTCAATTTAATCAAATTGGCTCTTTCTTAAGCTCCAGTTCTAGTCAGCCCGGACTACGCTCAGGATTTCATATTGTTTTTATTTCCTTCAGAGCATACTATGGCAGCGGTGTTATTGCAGAAAAGAGATGATCACGAAAGACCCATTGCATTCTTCAGCAGAGCTATAAGAGATGCAGCCTTAAAATACAACATCATTAAGAAGCAAGCCCTTGCACTTGTGAAAGCATTGAAATATTTTCGGGTATATATTCTAAATTCTCATATTTTGGCCTATGTTCCTAACGCTGTTGTCAAAGATGTTTTAGTGCAGACCGATCCAGAAGGAAGACGAGGCAAGTGGATTACAGCCTTGCTGTAATATGATGTGGAAATAAAGCCCACAAAGCTGGTTAAAGGACAAGGATTGGCAAAGCTAATGGCCGAGTCAAACTTGCACACCTTAGACATAAATCTGATCGCTGCTATGTCCGATGAGAATGAGGAAGGCTCGTCAATTCAGGTATTTGAAATGTTTGCTCTTTCTTCGTGGTATTCAAATATCATATATGTGCTTAACAATTTGTCACCACCGCCCGGCATGACTAGAAACAAAGCGAGAACACTCAAATTGAAGGCTCCCAAGTTTTGCATTCTAAATTCTGCACTGTATTGGAAAGATCCCGGTGGCGTTCTGTTAAATTGTTTGGTGGAAAAAGAAGCAAAGAAAGTCATGGCGGACTGCCACGAGGGAGACTATGGTGGTCACCTTTTTTGGAAATCAACAGAAAATAAAATTCTGAGAGCAGGATACTATTGGCCGACATTGTTTGCTAATATATATAAGATGGTCAAGAGCTTTCATAAGTGTCAGATTTTCGAAGGAAGGAAGAAGTTACAACCTTTGCCACTTAAGCCTATTGAGGTGAGTGCTCCTTTCTAGCAATGGGGGTTGGATTTCATTGGTGAAATTCATCCCGCTTCTTCTGGTCAGCATAGATGGATCCTCACAGCGACAGATTATTTCACAAAATGGATCGAGGCAATTCCCACTAGACAAGCTACATATGAGGTAATTATTTCATTCCTTGAAAATAGCATCTTGTCTCGCTTTGGTTGCCCGAATAAGTTAATCACTGATAACGCAACAACTTTCAAATCAAAAAGGATGGTAGAGTTTTGTCATAAATATCATATCATTTTGGGTCACTCAACCACCTATCATCCGCAAGGCAATGGATTGGCAGGATCTTCTAATAAGTCATTGGACAACATCATCAAGAAGCTGCTAGAAATAAACAAGAAGAGCTGGCATAAGAGGTTGGTCAATGCACTTTGGGTAGATCGGGTCAGTCAAAAGAAATCCATTGGTACGTCACCTTTTGAGCTTGTTTATGGAGTTGATACAGTATTTCCTACCTCTCTCGCAGCCTCGGTAGTCAAACTTCTTCAGGAGGCCGGCAGTGAAGACAATCCTATGCAGAGAAGGTTGAATCAAATGGTCCACTTGCAGCAGACCAGAGAAGAAGTCTTCGAGAACACATCCAAGTTGTAGGAGAAGATTAAGAAAATTTATGACATAAAATAAAAGGTGGATAAATTTCAGTTGGATGATGTGGTGCTGAAGTGGGATGCAAGGAATGAGGAAAAAGGTAAGCACGGTAAGTTCGAGAATCTCTGGAAAGGTCCCTTCAAGATTGCAACATATCGGGGTCAGAATGCCTTTCTTCTGAAGGAAATGAACGGGGAAGATTGTCCAGGAGGGCTGATCAATGGTTGGCTGCTCAAGCGGTATCATTTTTGAGTTATAGACGCTTCTTCCACTATCACTATAAATACCATTTTATTTCAGTTTGGTTAGAGTTTGTCAAGTTAGTCTTCAAGTCATTTCAATGTCAAATTTGAGTCAATTTTGTGGTCATTTTAGTTTCATAAATGAGTCAGAGTCCTGTGTTGTTTGTCGAAATAATGACTCCATAGCCCAATGGATGAAGGCACTGTCTAGCTATTCTAGAGATCTGCTGTTCTTAGCACCTCCAAGGAGCTACCATCCCCCATTGGAGCCAATGTTAGAGTCGGTCTTGTCAGTCCTCCGTTAGAGATCAAAACTCTTTATGCATTTCATTTTTAGGTGTCTCACTCCATTCACTCAGCTTCATTCTGCTAGGGACATGCCATAATCTGACGGAAAAGGTCTTGTTAGTTAGTTCCCCTCGTGTCTGGCACCTGCTGGCTCAAGTCTTTTGTCAAGGTTCACTAAAGTCCATGACAGTCAATGTTCGATCTTTTATTGGATGAGAGTCATTTTCAGTCATTAGGTCTGGGGATTAGTCAATTTGGTCTTCAACCATGTCCAGTAAAGCCATGCAGGCTAGAGGGAGGCCGTTACAAAGTTATGATTAAGATATTTTCATCGTCATGTTGACAGATTACGACTATTCTTCAAAACTCTGTTTTGAAGAAAAGTCAAATAGTGTGTCATTTGTGATAGTTTTCAAAAAAGTCTCCGGTTGATTTCTTCAGGTGCAGTCATGATTTCCTTGGCCAAATGCCATGTCATGCGACCCCTGCAAAAAGTGCCAAAAATTTCATCATTCCAGCTAAAAATTCAAGGGGAAAAGTGAAATTCAGTGTTGCACTAAATCAGTGAAATGTGTCAAAACAAGACATTAGCAAAGTGGGTTTTGAAGAGACAAAAATCAAACCCATCACTCCCAATGCCTTTATAAAGGATTCCCACAAGAAACAAAGTCATTGTGAACACCAAGGAAGAGAGAAACATTGCAAAGTGAGTGTGAGAGTGCAAGCACACGTTTGGAGTGAGTTTGGAGTCGTTTTCAGGAGTGCGGCGCACACACAGAGGGGCGCGGCACATATAAAGAGCATGGTGCACAGAGTGTGACCCTGCAGTGTAAAGTTAACACAGGCGCGACACATATACCAAGCGTAGTGCACTGGGTTTGCTGCGCGTTGCACACCCACAAAGGCCCGGATTTGTGCCAAACTTGCAACAAATCTCTTTGAAACCCTTCAAATCGATAGGTAGGGTCTATATCTTGGCTTGCTCATCAAATTTTGTAAACATATGGTGGTTCATGGCTATTATAATTGCAAGAAAAAATGCCTAAACCCTACCACTTGAAAATATTAAAGCCATTGTTCTAGGGTTGCAAAATTGTGGTGTTGATGCCAAGGCTCCTCTTTCACCTCCCATTTTTCCCCTTCTTTCCATTGTTCCCTTCCCCCCTATCTCATTTTTCCCTATTTTCCCTACCCTAAAACATTACTAAACCCCTTTTCCCTATCCCTCCACTCAATTGTCAATGTAAACCCCAAAACGCTACCCTATAAAATCCCCAAACCCTCCTACATGTCCCTAAACAAATTTCCCCCCCATAACCCCTAATCCCATCATATTATTCCCCTCCTAACACTCCCTTTTGTATTGTTCCCCTTGGTGGCAGAGATCATATCAACACACAGTTTCATACCATCATCAAAGGGCAGTCCAAGTACAGTACACATACAACAGTCATGGAATTTGAGCACTCATCAGAGTATGAGATGGAGACCCAAAGTGATTCATCCTCGAAAGAACAGGCTCCCTAAAGACATCACAAAAGTGGCAAACATGTTAGGGATGAGCCAACCACCCTCACAGAATTGCAGGCCTGCCCTCTTGCTATGTCAAGTTTCCAGCATCTATCATGTTTTGAGTTTTGTCAAAGGGTGGCTAATGTTCGAGTTCATCATGATTTGGCCCATATTTTTGTGCTTCACTTACATGGAGGTCACTCTATCTTGGCCGGGGTCACTTTCACACTGACACCCGGAACAGTCTCATTAGCAACCGGCATACCGAATGTTGGAGAACAGTGGCACAAGAAACAGAAGGTTGATCGGCAGCATTATGAGCCTTACATTAAGGTCAGTTTCTTGAGGCAGCTCCAAAGAGTCTTTCCATTCAGATATTTGAAAGATGAATATGCTCCACTCATGAAATTGATCATGAAATATTTCAGCTGTGAGGGAAGGTTCTCTCGTCTATATGCCTATCACATCAGGTTGCTCATGCACTTTACCAGGGTACGGATGATGAACATCCCATATTTCATTTGCAAGAACATAGAGAGGATGAACACCTTCATGCAACACAAGACACCTCAGCAACAACTTAATAGTGTTTATCATTTTTCTCTTATTAAGATTTTGGTGGATCATCAGCTGGGATTGCAGGGCATTGCTTGGGAGGACTTCATCTCCCAAAACCTCTTCAGCACTTCACAGGTATTATCATAGGCAGAACATGAGATAGGTGGTCCTTCTCATCAGTATGAGTGCCATGAGACCACTACTATGTCAGTATTCATAACCTATCAGAGAGGCAGTAGGCATTTGTTTGCAGCAGCAAAGCGAGTGTTATCTCCACCAGGTGTGGAAGGGGCCTCGCTTCCGACATCGGCAATGCAGGTACAGGACAAGGGCAAGAAGCCCATGCATGAGGAGGGGCCATCAGGTGAACAAGAGGCCGACTTCATCCTCATTCATGATGATGATGCAGATGAGGAGAGTGCCAAACTTAGGAGGACCATCTAGGAGCATAAAATGGAGATCCAAGACTTGTCACTCAATTTGGAGAGGGCCAAATGGATTATCAGGTATTTGGAGTAGAGGAACAAATAGCTTGAGGACCAGCATGAGATCATGGAGCTGCAACACATCCGTGAGAATCGCCAAGCTGCCCAACATAGGAGGATCGAGCTCACTCCCTTGGAGTAAGAGATTAACAATGACCGAGAGTCTTGGCTCGAGCGCATCAACATCCACCTTGAGAGACTGCTAGAGAAGGCCGATAGGGACAAAACCATACTGAGGCGGATGGTTTATCATTACAGGGCACAGAACATGAGTTCAAAGGCTCGGATAAGGAGTTTGAAGGCAAAATTGAGCAAAGCGACAACGAGGCAAAAGAGGTAAAAAGAGCAAGATCAGCTTCGAATCTTGGCTAAAGCCTCTATGGCCTAGCATATCATCTCATAGAGGATCTCCAGCCCAAATTTCAAGAAATTTGGGGCAATTTTGGTCACATGACAAATTTTTTGTCGCAACACAGGGTTTTTCTCCATGTGCGCCGCGCCACTGGCACATCGCTTAGGATTGGGAGCTCCAAATAACAAATGGCTTGCATTTTTGGATTTAGCATGAAAAATCATGCTTGCTGGTGCATGGACAAGAAATTTGGGTATGATTTGAGTCCCAGGAGGTCAAAAACACTAAAAAAAATGACCTCTTTGCCCCTATTTTGACACACAGGAAGTAGTCTTGGGAGAATGAATTTTTGGAGGGGTAAATGAGAACCAAATTCAGAAATTCCACTTGGGTTGGAAAGTAGACAGGTGGGGCTTTCCAACAAGCACACTTGGGAACAATTTGGACTCCTGAAGGTACCTCAAAACAGCCTCCAAATTGGCGCAGCACATATAGATTTGGGCACGACGCATATAGAGAAAAAGGCCTAAATCACTTCTGCTTCGCGACATTTCGATTCGCGACTTTCTCCAAGTGGGCCCGCTCATCTACACTACACTTTTTTCAGCACCTAAGGCAAAATTTAAAGTATTTCCACTAAAGGTTGGCTTCTATCCAAGTGGCAAAGGAAGGCGAGCAGTCACCCAAGCCATTTGTCATTTTTGTAATAATGTTGCACCTGTAAACTAATGGTTGGCTTTCACTTCCACTTTGTAATGATTCGAAAAACTCCCCAACTCTTGGTCGTTCTATTTCCTCATGGCATAGTCTATTTATTGTATGAAAACCATTTGCAAAGGGTTGGTTGGTTGTAATTTCTGGGAGACTGTGGGAGAGAAACACAGTTCTTCATTGTATATTTTGACAGAGAATTAATGAAAGGCAGCGGCTCTGGTTCATGAGATTCATGTGGTGTGAGTGTAGCGAATGTATTCTCTTTATGTTTCATATTTATTTAGTTATGTTTCACAGTTCATTCATATTCATTTCCAGTGAAATTTTCTGAGTTAGATAAGGTAGAATTCATGTTTATTGCCCTGCTTGTGGGAAAGTTTCACATTCTGTGTTCTTCTTCTGTTGAAAAGGATTCATGTGTTTATGCCCTTTTCACCCTCCTAAACAATCTTTCCATTCCGTTTTATTTCAAATTTAGTTGCTAGACTTTCCGCGTGTCTTGCCTCATGAAGTAATTTGTGCCTTTGTGTTAAATTCTCTGCTCATGCTATTTGTTGGTCCCATACATCCCAGAAACTCAGTCATTTATCAAAAAATTTCTTCTTGTTTCCATATTTATTTACCTAGCCTAAAATCAATATTCACTATAAGTCACCTCAGACCATATCGTTTATTTATTCACTGAGCGTGACTCGGAGAGAGCCCTATCTTGTTTTGGTAGGGCTAGCTACCAGACTGAGCGTTGTTTGTGGTTACCCTGAATTTTGCCTTCCTTCCGCCTAAGGTAGATTTAGGTGCTAACACCTAGCATAAAATCTTGATTCATGGTGCAATCATATTGACTGAGATTCAAAAGGAGAGAGCCCTCTCCCGACCTAGTAGGGCTCGCTACGAGGTTAAGCTCGGTTTATGGTTATCCTAGGATTGCCTTTCTTCAACCTGAGGTCAATATAGGCTCTAACAGTGTCATTAGATTTGCCTTGGTGATTACCTTTTTAACCTCTAGTATGATCCCAATTCTGTCAGCTATTCCAAGTTCCTGCAATTCATATTTATTCTTAGAGTTAGGGAACTGGATTATTCTTGAGGCTTCTTCTAGCATATTTGCAAGTTCGGCCCTAACTCTTTGAATTACCCCACCAGCCTCTTTGACCAAGTCATTTTGTTCAAATATTACCTGTATACATGCCCAAATATCATTGACTGAGTCAATGATATTGGCCCATAAAAGTTGTTTTTCTTGGGCTAATGGCTCTTTTAGTGTTAATTCTTTCTCCATCTTCCTTATCTTTTCATTCAACCTATTTGTCTTTTGAACTTCATTCTTATGCATAATTTGAGCCAATTTCTTCTCATCCTCTAGAATTTTCATTTGTTCCTTAAGTCTATTTATTTCAGTGTTCTGGATGGACATATCCTCCATCGCTTTGACCAGTTTGGTTGCTTCATCACTAGGATGAGTTGTTGTTGTTGTTGAACATGTTGCTAATGTAGTTGTTGATGTAGTTGGAAGTGTTGTAGCTAGTGGAGCTATTGGGGCCAATGAAGTTGTCAAAGTGGAAGAAATTGCTATAGTAATTGTAGGAATAGTAGTAGTTGTAGCTATCTCAATGCTAGCCTGTTTCACCTATATTAAATTGTCCAATTCATTCTCCATTTCTTTCAATTGAGTATTCAATTGAAGAATGAGGTCCATAATTTCATCTTTTTGGCTTTGGTTTTCTAGAACCTCCTTGGTCTGTGGATGTTTAGAAGGAGGAAACTTTAGTTGCTTCTTCAGTGCAACAATGTCTTCATTTTTCTTCTTTATCAGCTTTACTGTAGCCTTGATATCATTTGGATTATATCCAATATCAATAACCAAGTCTTCCAGTGACTTGATTATGTTATCCTTTGCATGTGAGGATGCTTTCTCTAGCTTAAACTGTGTTGTGATGTTGTCTAGAGAATTTTGCAGTTTTGCAGTTTCTGAACACTCATGGCCTTGTTGGTCATCGTTGAGTAGATCATTTCTCCTTCCTGCTTATGAAATTCAATTTGATCAATAGGGGAACATCCCTAGCCAAAACTTCAAATTCTATATTCCTGTAATCTGCTGAGGTCTTAGGCTACTGAACTGTAGGATGAAAAAAGGTCATTTGCATTTTACCAGTTTTAATGTCAAAAATCTGACATTAACCTATTCTGATTTCTAGGAGTCTATTTGAAATACCGTGCATATGTTTCAACTTTTAATGCCTCATTTCTCAACTTGATCTCTTTATACTTCTCCTTTATGTCTTTTTCCTCATCCACTAGTTTGCTTGATGATGAGACCTCAATGCTAAGCTATTTTGGAATGCTCTGAGTATTAGAGGTGGAAGGTTGATCAGTTTCCTCTAAAACTAATGGAGCTGTATTTTCTCTAACCATTGTTTCTCTATCAATGATTTGAAGTGTCTCAACTGTCCCAACTATCTCTGCTTGCTCTTCTTGCTCATTAATAGGATTTAGCTTGGGCTTCTTCCTGTACATGATTTCAAATCTATCATGTGTTGTGTTATCTCAAAATCAGGCCCTGGAAGGCTGCAAACCAGGAAGACTTCAAGTAACTGTTTCAAACCAATCTTTTGACTAAGGCTTAGCCTCCTTAGCCTGAGAGGGCTCTCTCAAAGGGTTATTGATTTTGACTAATAATAAGATGGCTAACTCTTGTGAAATAACATTGACAAATATGAAGGCTGGATAAACATTACATAAGTTTCCATTGGGCTTATGGAGTCAATCATACTTCAGTAAACAATGATACTGCCTTTACATAGAAGTCAGGGCATTTAGCATTTGGATGTTCAGAACACAACTCATATAAAACCACAGTTCATAAATGCATACAGGAAATCAGAGCAAAATCAGTGAATTCTGAGTGATTACACATCTATGCAACTGTAAAAGACATTAAGGAAAGAATAAAATCACACATTC